>JASAND010021286.1:0-37320 GCA_030248195.1 Trissonchulus latispiculum | reverse complement strand
ACCCCCAACCCGATTTTTATGCCAAAAATCGCATTTTCAGCCGTTTCCAATGCCAATGAACATGAAGCAATTTTGACATTGTTTTTAAACTCGAAAACTTGATTGCCAACATGTTTCTAAGTCCAAAATAAGGTCAATAATGAGTCAGAAAGCCCATAATATAGTTAAAAATATGTATATATATCTCGCAATGATAAACACTCTAAGCCAAACATTTGGACATTTTTGAAAGTTTGCAAAATTTAGCCTAAAAATAACCTATTTTAGGCAGTTTTTCGCAACCGCCCCCTCAGTTGTGGTCACATCCCCCCTAAAACGTTTTGGGGGTTAAGAAAATGGCTGCGGGAGCTACCGCCATAGGTGTAAACGGGGATTTGGGTTGGGGGGCTCCCTCTCCCGGGCCCCCCTTTTTAGAGCCCCCAAACCATAGTTTCACCAGGGGGGGGGGGGTGTCCCCCCCCCAAAATTTTCGACCAACTTTACCCCTCCCCCCAGATTTTTTGACTTTCCCTCCCCCCACTTTTGGTTACCCGCCCCCCCCCGCGGACCCCCCCCCAGCACTTTTTGGGCCAAAAAGTTAGCTAAATTTTGCCAAAAAATGGTCATTGTTGAAAGTTTTTTCTCAATTTCTGGCTTAAAATCGCTTTAAAACCGTGTAAAAACGCCTAAAATGATAAAAACAAACCTTGTTTTGACGAAAAAAGCGTTAAAATACAGACAATGTTGCATTTTTAGGCCATGTTTTGGATTTCCTGAGGTCCGAATTTTGGAGGGGGGGGTTCGCGGGGGGGTACTCCCCATCACTTTTTGGCGGTCGACACCGAATTTCCGGAGCTTGCCCCCCCAACCAAAATTTCCGGTGAAACTATGCCCCAACCCCCCCCACGACCCCTTCAAACCTCCCCCAAAAGTCTTCAATTTTTATGTCAAAACTAGCATTTTCAGCCATTGCTAGTGCCAAAAAACATTCAACTATGAAGTAATTTTGACATTTGACAGGGGTTTTAAACTCGAAAACTTGATTGTCAACATGTTTCTAAGTCTAAAATAAGGTCAATATTGTGCCAGAAAGTCCATAAACTCGTTAAAAACGTGTATTTCTCGCAATAATACACACTCTAAGCCAAAAATTTGGACTTTTTTGAAACATTTTGCAGAATTTACTCCAAAAATACCCAATTTTTGGCCAATTTTTTGCGCCTTCGGCGGGACTACCCCACCCCACCCCCCACCAGTTGGGGGGGGGGCCGGAGGGCCCCAAAAATTCTGGGGGGTTTGTAAAAATGGCTGGGGATTACCCCACCCCCAATTACACCTATGGCTCCCCCCTCCCCCTTTCACCATAGTTTCCCTAGGGGGGGAGGGGGGGTTGGGGGGGTTTCCTCCCAAAAATTTTCGACCAACTTTATCCCCCCCCCCGACTTTTTGACTATCCCTCCCGCCACATTTGGTTACCCCCCCCCCCGAACATCCCCCAGCACTTTTGGGGCCAAAAAATTAGCTAAATTTTGCTAAAAAATGGTTGTTTTATGAAAATGTTTTCTCAAATTTTGGCTTAAAATCGGTTTAAAACGGTGTAAAAACGCCTAAAACGATAAAAACAAGCCTTGTTTTGACAAAAAAGCGTTAAAATACAAAAATTTTGCGTTTTTAGGCTACTTTTTGAATTTTTTGAGGTCCGAATTTTGGGGGCGGGGTTCGGGTCGGGGGGTTCTCCCCATCACATTTCGGGGTGGACCACCAAATTTCTGAAGTTTACCCCCCCCAACCAAAATTTCCAGGGAAACTATGCCTTACACGTACACCCATAGGTGTAACGGGGATTTGGGTTGGGGGGGGGCCCCTCCCCCGGAAATTTGGGGGGGGGCCCCTTTTTGAAAATTTTTTGAAAAATTTTTTTGAAAAATTTTCGCCCCCCCCCCCCCCACAAGAATGGCTCGCCTCCCGCCACATTTGGTTACCCCCCCCCCCCGAACCCCCCCAGCACTTTTTGGGGCCAAAAAGTTAGCTAAATCTTGCTAAAAAATGGGCATTTTTTTGAAAATTTTTTCTCAAATTTTGGCTTAAAATCAGTTTAAAACGGTGTAAAAACGCCTAAAACGATAACAACAAGCCTTGTTTTGAAAAAAAACGTTAAAATACAGAAAATTTTGCGTTTTTAGGCCATTTTTTGAATTTTCTGAGGTCCGAATTTTGGGGGGGGGGGGTTGGGGGGGGTACTCCCCATCATATTTCGGGGGTCGACCACCAAATTTTCGAAGTTTGCCCCCCCCCAACCAAAATTTCCAGGGAAACTATGCCTTACACGTACACCCATAGGTGTAACGGGGATTTGGGTTGGGGGGGGGGCCCCTCCCCCGGAAATTTGGGGGGGGCCCCTTTTTAGACCCCCCCAAACCCCCCCACGACCCCCCCCCAAACCTCCCCCCAAAAATTTTTTCTAGTTTTATGCCAAAAATCGCATTTTCAGCCATTGCTAATACCGAAAAACATGAAATCATTAAGTCATTTTAACTTTAGACAGTGTTTTTAAACTCGAAAACTTGATTGCCAACATGTTTCTGAGTCCAGAATAAGGTCAATATTGAGTCTAGAAGTCCATAAAACCGTTATAAATGTGTATTTCTCGCGATAATAAACACGTTAAGCCAAAAATTTGGACTTTTTTAAAAAATTTTGCCAAATTTACCCTAAAAATTCCCCATTTTTGGCCCAATTTTCGCGCCTTCGGCGCCACTACCCCCCCCCCCCCCCTCCCCCAGTTGGGGGAGCCGGGGACCCCCAAAAATTTCTGCGGGGGGGGGTTTGAAAAAATGGCTGGGGGGGGTTACCCCCCCCCAATTACACCTATGCGTACACCTATGCGTATGCCTATTCATTTGATATGCCAATATTTCAAAACTACAAGCCATGCAATAGCTACGGTTTCAGTTGACTACTTATCGAAAGCGGACAAATTGAACTGGTTCAAATGTTGCCTCCTCGAAAGGGCAAAAATACGAACCCAAACAGTGTAGTATGGGAAGCAGCGGAAGACGCCACTACCTCTCCTCCAATTCTATTTCATGAAGTGTTTCGTGATTTTTCTCTAAAAACCCTTAAAACCTATAAACTTACCTTAAAAATAGTTGGTATTGTTAGTTGTTCATTTACTGGAGTGTCTGGCATTTGTGACGTGTTATCGGATGCGAAAACGTATATTTTGCGATGTAGTGCTATCTTCATGGTTAACTTTCGTGAAATTATCTAAATTATCTTTTTCTTTAAATAACCGTAAAGATAACACTACATGGAAATGTCTTTGTTTTTGGCTTGTAGAAGATTCGACATCAAAATTTACTTATATCAATCCATATTTCGCAATGCAATCTCTCCACCAAAATTCATTAGTCACACCACCTTCAGTAGAGAATTTTTGATTGTCGCGTGCGCTTGACCTTTCGTTTGGGGATTCAAAAACTGTCTTTACTTCTGGGATTGCCCGGCTTCTTTCTAACCAACCCTTGCTTTAATTCCTTTTACCTTAAGGTGGCGCTTGCATTATCGGGATTATAGATATAAAATTTAGACCGATAGCTCTATTTTGAAGAAATCCCGACTAAACTTACTTTGGTTGGCGGGGCATCGTTTGACAAAATTTCGCCAACTGAGACCACGTGCTTGGCTAGCTACCGGTATGGCTTAAAATTTCAAAATTTTATTAAAGCTACAAGCGACAACGTCGATTGCACCAGGTTAAAGAGCATAAAAAGCCCGTTACAACGATGTGCATATCTCTCTTGTACGTGGTTGCAATCAAAAGTTACAGGCGGCTGAATATATGACAAAGCTACGTTTACCATTCTCAAAGCGAATGCCAATGTAAAAACCTATCGTTCGGAAATGAATTCTGCAGGGCTTTTCACGTTGCTTTTGTGTTGGATTTGTTTATTATTTCATTAAATACACCATGCGACTTACTAAAAGCATAATGTTTGCGAAACACTGAAGCGATTAGTGCGAAATTTTTCAATTTGATTTTCTCATAAATGTTGCGACCAAACTCGCTCAAATTTTGCATGCACATTTCCTTGACGGGTACGCAGGGGTAATTTTTTTAGTTTTTGTTTAAATCGTATATTCCGTGATATATTGACTTTCAAAGTTTTCGAATATTCATAAAATACTCAAAACTGCATAAATCGAAAAACTGAAAAAATTGCCCCTGCGTTATGTTCATTTACGCATTTGTGTCAAATTTGAGCTAATTTCATTAAGCCGTTAATGAGTGACAGCGTTTTGAAAATTTCAGCTTATCCCTCTTGTGTAAGTCGCAAGCCAAGCACTGGATTATTCAAATTCTACATATTGCTAGCATTTAGCACCAGCTACCTATGCTGAAGGTTTGAAATAGATTCTTTGGAAAGTAAACTCAGGAGAACCGTTCCCGGTAATGCAAGCGCCCCCTTAACTCAACTCACACCCTCCCACTTTTGGGGTTCAGTCTCCAATCTTCCGATTTTTATTCCCTCACCTCCCATTTTGCTCTGTCTCCCCTCCCCCCACTCCTCTTATTGTTAGGCGGTAAGTTGTTCGTTTATTAATTTGTCTTTTGTTTTGTTGCTCCTCCTTTTGTAGCCTGTCAGTAAATCGTCAGTTTTCTAATCTATTTTTATTTAATTTATTCTTAACGCCGAGTTAACTTTAATTTATAGATAAGCGCTCTGGGGATAGCCTGGAGTTCTTTTTAAGCGTGTTCTAAGTCCAATCTCCCCCTTTTGGTTCATTAAATGATTGACATAAGTAAAGAACAATTACCCTCATTTACACCACACTGTCTCTAATACAACATTAGACTGGTAGGACAATGTAAAAACCTGTATTCAAGGTCCCAATATTAAAAATAATACAAGCTTGTTGTCTTATGCCTGGCATTCAAATTCTCCATCCCGACTTTTCCGTAATATATTAGTAGAATTAGAGATCATTTCCAGGATCGGTGAAAACGTTTCTACGACTTTGACCCATCGGATCACCGTGTTTGTATCTCAAAAACAATGTGGATTCAACTGCAAGGAATTCATGTTCTCGGTAATCCTAGATTTTGAACACCAACATTAGTTCGTCGAAGGTAGTGCTCTCTATTAAAAGCCAGTCAAGAAAATCACTGATAGAAAGCATAATCTGCCAGCAACAGAAAATTCATTATTTCAACAAGTGGATGCATTGTTCAACGCTACAATATGTAATGTCGGTGAGACTCAACAGGAAGGTATTATGCGTACTGAGTACATCACTGAAACGAGTCATACATAACGATAAAGAGTATGTAAACTCTCTATTATCAGAGCAGACACTATACGCTCGGTTTGCTGACTGCTGAAAACCCTCCCGCAAATGATAGCCTGGTGATCCCCCCGCAAATCAGCACCCTGTCGGAACAGGGGTACGCTCTCACTCGCCCTATGTTTACGTGCTCAATCTTGAAACACTAGTAGTGTGTGCGCGAATTTTGTGCCTACTTCGAGGTTTGAACACATTACACAATCATAGCGTGCGAATCTCTTTGAAGTGATGGATCTAATATTATCTGGAAGGGGGGCGCTGGGTCAGCCGTTGTCGGACCGACCTTACTTTTTGCGCTGATAACGGAGAGTGTGCATGGTGGCATACTCATTATCATTATGTACTCTTGCTGAAACGATGAGGCGGGAAGGAAAGCTTAGAAGCACCTGGACTGATAGGGGTGAGTTATTCCAGCCGGTGGTAAAACTTTCTACTACAGCGCAATTAGTTCTACCAAGAGTACATAATATAAGAGTGTGCCACTAGGCGGGGCAGATTCTTTGTTATCAGAGCAAAACTATGCTCTGCACGCTAACGGCCCACCCCACCCCCCCGCAAATCAGTACCTAGTCGAAACGGGGGTACTCTCACTCGTTTACAGAATTTTAGCTAGCTAGGATTCGAAGACTGGTATCAACTATCAGCATGCATAACCAAACTTTTTAGAAATACACACACACATTCCAAGAGATCCTTCGTCCAAGCATTTGCATTGCTCCTTATTTTTGGCGGTATATTTTGTTTACTTTCCAAAGACCCGTGACATCTGTTCTTTTATTGTCCACGAACCGGCATAGTGAAAGGAGTGTCTTGCAGACTAGCCGTGAAGGGTGCCACCGGATTGTGGCAATAAAACAGTCACATTACCGCGGGCAAAATATTAAACAATTAGCTTGTCAACAAGGTTAGAGCTAAGTTTGCAGACGACAGCTACGCCACAAGTAGGGGGTCATCCTCTTCCAAAGTCTAGCCAATCAGGTTAAAGCTCGCCAAAAGCTATAAACAAGTAAACTGACCTTTCAGAGAGTTAAGGTTTAATTATCACTTTCACTTCAAGCATCGATAGAAGCTAGCGACATTTTTTCCTCGTCTCCTTTGACTTTTTCTCTATGCCTGGGTATACATCATACATTCTCCTCCTGTGGACTCTAGTGGTTATGTCCGCTAATCATGATGGTAAGAAATTTACTACATATAATATTTATCTTTGGGTGGGTTGGAGCGGTGGTAGAGTTTATGCCGACAATTTCTCCAAATTTTGCTTGATTTAGCGCAATTTTTGATGACGTCGAAACGAAAACTAAAATTCAGTATTTTTACAAATTGTAGCAATAGAAAACAACAAAATAGACAATTTAGGTAAAGGAAGTGACAATAATTGAGCTGAACAGTAAGCATTCCCAACAAAAAGTTAGATTTCCAAATTTTCCAACTTCTAATCATGGGTAATTTAGGATTGTTTCGAAAATGAATTGACCAGACCGGGCGGGCCCGGGCCTAAATTATCAGCCGGGCCGGGCCCGTGCCCGGGACTGGCCCGGATTCCAGGGCCCGCTACTATGCACGGAGCTCAAACAAGATTTGAAGACACTTGATCAATATTGTTGGCTGTCTGGCTGTCACAGTATGGCTGTCTTTGTGGACATTTCTGAACGATCGATAACAAAATTTTAGCATTTATTATTTTTAGCTTTAAGTTTTCATGAAGAGAATCGATCAAAGATTTGACCCTAGTTTTGCTGGAAAGTTGCATTCGTCGTCCAGTCTTGGCTTTTTCAAGAAAGGGTAGAGTAGAGTTAAAATCAGAGCTGGAAGTGGGTCAAAATTTTTGACCCGCACCCGACCCGCGAGCCACGGACCCTTGACCCTACCCACTTGACACACACCCGTGACCCGCGGGGAATTATTTGACCCACATGACCCACTTTTGATTAATGATGCTCCAAGGCTAAATTTTTGTCAATAATAAAATAATGGTGATTTTTAGGAGATTAAACCAGTTGAGAATGACTGCAACTTGATAAAAAGCAACTGCATTAAATATGTAGAATCTTTTATGATTTTGGTAATTAAAATCAGAGGAAAGAAAATAGAAAATTAGAAAAATTTGATCCAGCATGAAAATCCTTAAGGAGTTGGCGGTAGTAATTATTTGTTACATATATTTAAAACTTCAGAGCTTGTTGCGGAAAATCTTGCAATCTGTTTTAACATTGTATACATTGTATACATACCGTTCTAACTTGCATACGTTTCTGCACGTGCCATACTGTATGCTTACAGAAACCGAGAAATTATACCAGTGCTAGATGATAAACGCTGTCGTTCCACAAAATATTGGTATCGCTTTGTGGACGCTGAGATAATTTTGCCCAGACTATAAAAACCAAAATAGTCAATGTTGGAATTCGGCGAATCCGAAAAGTTTTGAAATTTCAATTCTAAAATCTAATTTTTTGAGCGTCGAGTTACCCACTTTTGACCCACCACTGACCCGCGGGTCACACGTGTTGACCCACACCCTACCCGACCCGCGGGTACCCGTGACCCACTTCCAGCTCGTAAAATCGACTCGGTTCTTTTCATGAAAGATTTAAAAGAGGAAAGTCAAACTTGAATGGAGTTAAAACTAGTTAAAAGGGCTCATTTAACTCTAATCTACTCTACTCTACCCCTTTCTAAAAAGGCCCCTAGTTAATTTGTTACAGACAGAAATTCGAAGAAAACATCAATTTTAAAGCAGGCTGCCCTTAAAAGAGCAGCAAAAAAAGCAATAAGTACTCTGTTGACTGGACTGCTATACATGGTCATGCTGTAATTTTGAAAGGAAAAATCTTCTTATTTTTGACTGATTTTAGATTTATTGAATAAATTAGGAAATGAAAATCTTCAGTTTCATCTTCGTTTCGGTATTTCTTATTTACTGAGTCCCTCAAAATTAATGAAACAAATTTAGCCTATTGAACTTTACTTTACTTTGAAAATGAATGTAATTCACGAATATATTTAAAAACGTTCACATGTGACAATGGCTATCTTTGTTTGATAATAGTAATAGTATGTATTTCGATTGGCTGTAGCTAATTTAGCAGGCTTACACATTGATGTTGGCGCAATTAGGACCGTCATTTTAAAAAAGGTAGAGTAAACTAGAGTAGAGTTAAAATTAACTCTTTTCAATTTTTTAGGCAATTTTAGGAAGTTTTCAAACAGCAAAATATTTTAAAACCTGAGGACCAAAATCAAAGGTCTCATTAATCCCGTTAATTCTATTAATTCCACACACAGACACGCACGCACGCACACACGCACGCACGCACGCACGCACGCACACACACACACACACACACACACACACACACATATACACACGCACACACACACACAGTAGCACCAAGAGTACATAATATAAGAGTATGCACTAGGTCCAAGAGTACATAATATAAGAGTATGCACTAGGCACACTATGTTATCAGAGCAAAAACTATGCTCTGTTCGCTAACGAACGCCCCCACGCCGCAAATCAGAAGCAGTTTTTTATCGAATTTTGTTACTGCTTCGAGCTTTAGAACGTAAGCATAGCACTCGAAATTCTTTGACGTAATGGGTCTAATTTGCAGGAGGGGGTCAGCTTCAGTCAGACAAAAAGTTCCCTTCTAAAAAGTTTCGGGGATCTCCTTACACTGACTGCAACTGTCCCACAAAGATATAAATATGTGTCTGTTCACTGATTGGATGATTTAGGCAGAAATTTGATCAATTCATTATAACTTAAAACTGTTGACAGACAACTAAAATAAATAGTTGACTACTATTTCTGCAGCATGCTTGCTGCTTTCTACCATGCTTTTTTCTGCTCTTTCATTGCTGCAGACGTGATTTACGATTAAGGTAACAATTTTTATATTGGAAACAGCAGAACATGAATACCACAAGCATGTGGAATAGTTTTCAATCTGGCTTTGCTGAGTAAGGTTATAATTACACGATAAATTTTTGTTTCAGGTCCACCTTGCCCAACGGTGGGAAGGATCACGGTGCAACTTGGGCCTTGCTCCGATTATGTGATCAGGTGCACCCACTGCAACTTTTCCATAATCAGACGGTGTAAGAAGCCGCACCAGGTGTTTGTGCTGGACAACATGACATGCACCAACGTGGACAAGGTGTCTGCTTGTCAGCAGACACCAAACGGAACGGGAGCGCCGACAACCTCCTTGCCTACGACTGCGATAGCCACATCCAATCTCACGAGCTCTCAGATACCGTGTAAGTATTGCAACGTATTGCTTCAACTGGAGGAAGGAATGTTTTGACTTTTTCTAAATTAGGTCATTTTTACATTCTTTTTAGTCTGAAAGGGATATTTTGACGAGACGTTAAAAGTAGAGTACCAAATCATGGGGCTGTCGAATAATTTCATCTGAAGATTAGAAAGGCAAATGCTTATGCAAATTAGTGATTATACTGGCCCTGACGTCTGTCGAATGTCAAAATAATGGCAGGTCTTCCAGATTGCCTGCGTAAACAAAAATATTTTTTCGTAAACTTTTATTCAACACTTGGCATGCAAAGAAATTGAACTTAACATTTAACGGAGGCACAGTTTTAGCCAATTTTTGTTGCTGTTATTCTGGGCTCTAGTGTCATTTTCCAATTTCAAAAACTACAGAAAATAACTGAGCAGGAACAGTATTGCTTACTTGAGTAACATTACTTTTAGGGTACCGGACTGCCAAAAAGAGTTGGCCTTTGCCCGTAGCTGGGGTCCTGCTTGTGGTTGCTGGTTTCTTACTCCAGGTGCTGGTTTCCAGCACCGTATCAGAGTTGCCTGATATCAGAGTTACGTATCAGAGTTGCCAAGAGGGTTTGGGTACCCGAACCTGGACCTGAACGGGACGAGTCCGGGCCTGTCTTGCGGGAATCCGGACCCAGAATAATCGTTTGAAATTGAAAGAAAGTTCTTAACTTAGACATTATTGGTCAATAATCGAAGTTCAGCGTGATTTCAGCTGTAGAGTCGAAAACTTCCAAAACTTCCAACCTATGGCCATCTATCAGGAAACTTCCAAAACTTCCAACCTATGGCCATCTATCAGGTTTCGCCGGATCCCAAAATGTAAACTCGCAGCCAACTCTGCAACGTACTACTGCGTAATGTCTACGTATTTATGTGCTGCAGATTCAATGTCGTGCGCTGTTTTTAAGAAGTTTTGAAATTCAGCTCTAATAATTATGTAACGGTTAGTGGGACGATTAGCCCAAATTCAGATTAACCAAATTGTTATCGTTAAGATTACCTGAAATTAGTTTAACTAAGTATTAAGGATTGACCGAAATTGTTTAGCCCAAATTATTCGATTAACCGAAATTGACGTTGTCTGGAAATTCAGATTAGCCAAAATTCAAGATTAGCCAAAATTCATGGTTTAGCCCAAGTGAGAAAATTAAGTCGGCAAGACTTTAGCTTTAATCGTGAGACAACTCTCTTAGTGCGAAATTGCACTTCCTTTTATAGTCGACTAAATCCCTTAAGGGGTAATTAGAAGTGGGTTAAATTTTGAGATGAAATTTAGAAAGATTGAATATGGGTTTTGTCGACTACGAAAAGAAATGCGTCACTTGTTATACAAAGATTGCGTAATCATTGTTACATTAATGTTGACATAAAACGTGTTAGAATTCTGAACAATCATGACAGCAATTGGGTGGCACAGTTACGTAGGTTTTGTGTCAAATTATAATTGCAGTTACGTAATTTATAGGTTGCGATAACATGTAATAACAATAGTTACATTAACAGTTATATACATGCAATATATAAGTAGGGCACATTTAGGATTGAAACAATTACGTAGCATTTACAGAAGTATTTACATTACGTAATAAGTGAATTAAATTTTAATGTAAAGTGAAATAGTGTTTTTGTTAAATTTAGTTTTTGTGTTTTAAAAGTAGAATTTTGTAATGTTTTGTGATATTTGAAATGAACCTTTTTTGAACCTTTACAATACTCCCCCTTACAGAAAGAAATGTCCACATTTCTCTACAATTTGTTGTGGAAGGATGTTGAGGCTTCGGTCCAGTGAGGTGAATTGAATGACTGGCCATTGGTTGTGGCTGTAGGTGTGAGTTGAAGTCGACGGTCGTTAAGGATACGTAGTGAACAGGAAATAGGATAATTCGAAACGTACTTGCTTGTAAGAAACACGTAATGAGGATAACCGATGCCGATGATTAATTAATGTAATTATATTAACGTACTATTTGAGGCAAGTACGTATATTATGTGCATTTATGTATTGCAGTCCATTCCACCACCTCTTTCCGCCCCTATGCAGCGTCGCCTTCTCCCCGCCACGAATCCCAATCTTCGCAGGTGTCCCATCCCACAAGTCCCCTCTAGTCAGCTTTGCTGGCAGCCGACCTCCCACGGTGACATTCACCGATTAACCGATGCGCCTCCCTCCCTGCCTCTGCTCCCTCCTCCACCAGCTGCCCCCCAATTTCGGCCTCCAACCCCTGCTTCCCCGTCCGGTCACGTCTACGACGAGCTTGAATGTCCCCGGGATCAGTCCTCAGTTCCCCATCCTCTCCCATCAGTTGTTCCGGGTTCCCTCTCTCTGATTCCTTTGTGTTTTCCTTGAAGCCCCTCCCTCCTCCCCCACCCGAGTCCCCGTGTGATGAGTATGAAACTCCACGCCGTCGGCCTGCCCAATATCCACCCTCTCCCGCCGCAAGCAATAGCTCCTTTGAATACCCACCTCCACCTTCAATTCCAGCTGTTATCTAACGCCATCAATTCTACCAACTGGGATGAAGAAAATGATGACGGAGTAATATTGATAAGTATTGTTGTAATTGTAACTGAGGTTTGTAGATTCTTAGAAAAGAGCAAAATAGAAGTAGACTTATTATTGCTAAGTATTGCTGTATATAATTGTTACTGTAATATATGTAAGATTGTCCGCAGAAATGAGAAAAATTGCTGTTATTTATTGTTACTAGGTATTGTTGTAATTGTAACTGCAATATATGTAGGTTTGCCATAGAAATGAGAAAAATTGCTGTTGTTTAGTGTTGCTACGTATTGTTGTATATAATTGTTACTGTAATATATATGTAAGTTTGCCAAGCAAAATGAGAAAATTGCTGCAGACATATTATTAAGTGTTGTTTGAGTTGTAACTGTAATATTAGGCTTTCTGATTTTTAGAAATGAGCAAAATTTTACAGATATATATAAGAAACTGAAACATTTACTCCTTTTTTAAAGTTTTCGATTTCATAAACTTTATTTCTTGTTTGCAGAGGGAGGGGAGCAAGGGGGCTGTAATTTAATACTTTAGTACGTTCATACTTTAATGACAGTGAAGTGTTTATAATTTCCATTGCAATTGCTTGAATATTTTCTACATGATTAAAATGCAACTAAAATTTGCTGTAGCCATTTCCGCATCAGTTTAAATGTGATCAACTCAATTGGAAGCTTAGCTTTCGTTGCCTAAAAGGGTCAACCAAAAGTTATTGTTGGCTCTGTCCATTTGGTTTACTTTTTGGCAGAAATGAAGAATAAGTGTGGTAGGACACTATCGAGTCCAGAGCAGAAATGAGAACGAGCCAGATTTTGTCGGCTTGGCTCGGCTCGGCTTGTGAATACCTGAGATCGGCTCGGGTCGGCTAGTGGACATACCCGGCTCGGCTAGGGAAGGTATTGGAAGTGGGTCAGCTCGCTAAACTTGGAATTTAAAATTTTTCCGATTACATCCAGGGTATTTCTATGTCGATTTAGTCAAATTTCGTCCGGCTTATGTAAAAATGTAAACTTGGGGCATACTAGTATCACTCTACATAAATTTTACGTTACGCAGCTTACTTTCCTTACTTTCTTTCTATTGACAATATAGAAAGGACGCAGTAATGAACACTGGCCAAATTTAGAATTTCTACTCAGAAGGCTAGAGGTCAGTTTAACCAGGACTAAATTTTAAATGGAAATCTCAAAATCTACTCATTGAACACGGTCGCCACTTTTATGAAATAATTTGGAACACTCCCAAAAAGAATACTAGACTAAGATTGCAGGAACGTGATGAGTGTTTGAATTTGAGATTCCTAAGTGCAATTTAAGAGAAATACAACAAACACAGTTTTTATTCTCATCAAATACAAGTTTCACAATAAAAGAAACCAGTTGACGACCGTGCTCACTAATGGGATCCCTTCTCCCACAAAACTAACCTCTAACCTTCCAGGTGCTTGCAGCTGCAGAAACGCTGATTCGAAATTGAGAAATGACCGATTTTCCAAATAACTTCCCCCCTTTATAGTAGCCAAACTAATTTGCATATTGGGCAAAACACGAACATTAGGATAGCTAATTTTATAAGCCAAAGATCTTACACAGAAGAAACTTAGCTAAAATGGAAAGCCAATCAATTTACACAAGATCTACAGAACATTCACTTGTTGCAAACAGTTTTACAGAATTCTGATGCGAGTCTGGGCATATTCCCACACCAGAGCAGAAATGAGAACGAGCCAGATTTTGTCGGCTTGGCTCGGCTCGGCTTGTGAATACCTGAGATCGGCTCGGGTCGGCTAGTGGACATACCCGGCTCGGCTAGGGAAGGTATTGGAAGTGGGTCAGCTCGCTAAACTTGGAATTTAAAATTTTTCCGATTACATCCAGGGTATTTCTATGTCGATTTAGTCAAATTTCGTCCGGCTTATGTAAAAATGTAAACTTGGGGCATACTAGTATCACTCTACATAAATTTTACGTTACGCAGCTTACTTTCCTTACTTTCTTTCTATTGACAATATAGAAAGGACGCAGTAATGAACACTGAAAGAAGTCACTAGGAAACTTGTTTCTTTTTGGTTATGCTTCGGAAAGAGGTCCAATCTTACCATCTACAAAATTCTTGAACAAAATTTATACATGGTTTATTACAAAAATTCTTTGAATTTAAAATTTTTTTCAAAACCTATAAATGGCAACAGGATGTAGTGTAAATGGCAACCGGATCGAGATAAAACCCCAGTTTCGTGCTCAGCGCCTCAGAAAATTTCTATTTGGCAGTTTTCAGCAAAATGGAGGACAAAATGTTTTTCGGTTTTCCTTGGTCATCCCTTACGAAACTAAAATTTAAATTAATTTGTCGCCGTCCAGTATACGGATCTTCTGCGCTTTCCCTTCCCCAGCCCTAAATTTGATTTTTGGACAAATAACTTTGAAATTTTGTAGCTGAATTTGTAGCGAAAAGCTGAGTCGAAAAACGGATTTCAGATTCCCTGTATGCAAGTTTCCAGCAAATTTTTTCAAATTTTCCCCCTTGGTTCCCAACTTACCAAACTAATATCTATAATTTTTTAAAATTTCTAAAGATTTTAAAATTTTGGATTTTTTTGAATTCATCAGCCTCCGGTATGCACCCATACAAATTTTCGGACTTAATATGCAACGCGGACGGTTCTCACTTTAAACTGTCTACAGGTGTTGCACAAGTAGGCCACACGGACAGTTACACATTAAGATGTAGACAGTGTGAATTTGCGGACAGAAGTATGTATTTGGAGTAAGTTTTAACGTTTCTATAGTTACCCACAGATTTTTCTTACATTCTGACTTCTTCCAATACTTCTTAAACTTTGTGGTGCTGTCAAAAAAGTTAAGCGAGCAGCAGTTGCTTTGTTTATATTGTAAACCTAACAAAGCAAGCTAAGTGCTCGAGTTAATACTGACATGCTCAAATGAGGATCAAATTTCTGTATTGAGTATTTATAGTGCAAAAATTGTTATTATGTTGTGGGGATAGAGTGCTAATTGTCCTTAAAAGCGGAAAATTCCATAGAAATTCAACAAAGGTTCCGATTCTAACAGCCGCATGTTCTAGATTAAGTCTTGGCGACAGAGTAGTGATAGACTGGAGACATTTTTAACTCTGACAAACAATATTAATGTTTCAATTCGTTAAATCGGTTATTGTCTGAACTCACACAAAGGTCTTAGTATACGTATACGTATATAACTGTCCGCGTTGCATACTTGTGCACAGTATTAATATTAAAGCGCCCATTAACTGTCCACGCTCAATAAGTGTGATTAGGTACCGCTGTGCAAACCAAAAGGTACCGATGTGCAAACCTTAGTACCGCTGTGCAAACCCTAAGTACCGCTGTGCAAACCCTAAGTACCGCTGTGCACACCCTGAGTACCGCTGTGCAAACCCTAAGTACCGCTGTGCAAACCATAAGTACCACTGTGCAGACCCTTAGTACCGCTGTGCAAACCATGATTAAGACCTTTTTCAAACTATTACAGAAATGACAATAACTTTCATTTTTCAAATGACACACACCTGTTAATCATAAAATATTGTTACAAAAATTATAAATAATAAATAATTTATAATTTACAACAAATAATAAATCATTTGTTGTAATCATGCGTTGCTAAAAAACTGAGTTTAAAAGTGGCTGTAAAATTTGGAAATTTACTGATTTTTATCACAGTTCAAGTTCAGGTCAATTTCAAGTTTATGTTCAAAGTTCAAGAAATCCCAATAAACTGTATTAAAAATCATACATTGGGCAAATGTCAAAATTATATGAAGCAGTTTAAGATGTCCATTTTAACTATGTAGTTTTTAATATTAATACAGTAGATATAGTGACAATATTGAATTCAAGACTTTGAAACATGCGAGGTTAAACTATTGACGTCTTGTCCATTATATATTTCGGAAAATGCAAAGGGACTGACCAGAAAGACATTACCGTCAAATCTACGTAAACTATAGTAATTATTTGTAGCTATGTAGCTATTTTACTGCATTATTAATGGTTTACACAACCACACTTAAGGTTTGCACAGCGGTACTTATAGGGTTTGCACAGCGGTACTTATAGGGTTTGCACAGCGGTACTCAGGGTTTGCACAGCGGTACTCGGAGTTTGCACAGCGGTACTCAGGGTTTGCACAGCGGTACTCAGGGTTTGCACAGCGGTACTCAAGATTTGCACAGCGGTACTTAGGGTTTGCACAGCGGTACGGTTTGCACAGCGGGAAAATACCATAAGTGTGGACAGTTTAAAGTAGTAACTGTCCGCGTTGCATACTAAGTCCAAATTTTCTTTAGTTATCAAAAGAGGTCAAAAAGTCAAAAGTTTGGGGCAGGGGGAGAGCAAAAGATCCCAGTTGCGCCCATACAAAATCTTAGTTATTAAACGTCAGCATTTACCAAAAGGGAACTTAAATGCATGATAGGTCTACCAAGCAAACCACTGTATATAACTTTTCAGCAAGATCGATGACAAAGTTTTGGTTCTCCTTGGCCCAACTTGAAAAACTAAAGAATGTAAAATTTAAAAATTTTAAAACCAATTAGTTTGAAATACGTTTGGAAAAGCCACCTAACATCTCAGCTTAATCGTCAAGTTTTGAGGAAGATAAAAGCTTTGGTGAGGGGAAATAAATTAGTTGAGAATTTGGGTGATTTCTTACATGATCCCAAAAAAGGGCAGATACTGAATGTTAGCTATTATTTGATACAAAGTTATGGCTCCATTGCAGCTGCGAGCCTGGGGGTGAGGTGAGCTCATGCTCATCTCCTAATACATAAAGTTTTATGCGAAAGTTCACTTTAAATGGTGAATTAAATCAAATTACTGCTCCCTTTTGTACTAAAAATACAGCGAAACAAAACCTCAGTAATGGTTCTGTCACTTTGACAGTAAAATAACAGATTAGTCAAGCGTTAAAGCAATTAATGCCTTTTGAACTTTGACCTGAATGTTGACATAGTTTTCTTGCGGTAGGTATCAATATTGCCTTAGTGTATTGTTTCATAAATGTTTGTTAATCCGTTTATGTTCCTGCTGTGATATCATCAGGATACGAGGATTGCGCTTGTTGAAAATTGCGCTCTCTGTTGATGCACCTGGTTTTTTCATAAGAATTGCAGGTTAAGTACTAATTTTCACAATTGAGGTGCGACTGTTAGAAATTGAAATTGATTGTTTGCCGCTTTTGCAGAAAATGCCCTGTGTAAATTTTAGGGGTAGTCCTGTGTTTACTTTTCGTATTAACAGTTTACGGATCATTAAATTTCCTTCGACATGGCTATGTTATGTTAAATATACACATAAAGACACGCACACACGTACAATCACACACATGTATATACATACATACATATATATAATATATTATATATATATATATATATATCTATATATACAGCAATATATATTAATATTAATATATATATATAACAACTCTATTTAATCCTGATTTGCGTGCTCTTATATTTATAGGTTTAATTAATACTAGGTACTGTTTTGGAAGTCCAAATGATTTGTTATAGTAGCGTTAATATTACCAAGAGTACATAATGCATAAAAGTATGATAGCAGGCATACTCTATGTATTATGAGCTCGCTACATCCGATGCGCGCTATCGGCTAACCCCCCCATAATCAGACCCCCCTCACCCCGCCCCTATACATGTACGTGGTCCAAACGGGGGATCGGGCTCGTGCTTGTATATTTTGTACACAGATGTGTAAATCATACAAGCTTAAACCCCATACACAAATAGGGGCCCCGTCAAGTTTAACATGTAAGTATACGGACAACGCAACGCGGACAGTTACTACGTTAAACTGTCCACACATACTGAGTGTGGACAGTTAATGGACGCTTTAATATTAATACTGCGCACAAGTATGCAACGCGGACAGTTACACTAAGACTTTAGTGCAAAGTCAGATAACAGGTTTTTGACTAATTGTAACATTAATGACATTGTTTGTCAGAATTAAAAATGTCGCCAGTCTATGATCAAACTGTCGCCAAAGTGTTCTTGGCGGCACAAGACTTATTCATCAAGTGTAGGTGTTCTAGATAGAACAAAAGGCTGTCACAATCGGAGGCTTTGTCGGATTTTTAAAATGCTAAATTCTGGCTCCTTAGGGTCAATTATCACACTATCCTTCATGTAATAACAATTTTTGCACTACATATATATAAATACTCAAAACAGAAATTCTAATCCAAAATTGAGCAGTTTTAAGTTTGTTAAGTTTACAATATCAACTAAACCACTGCTCGGTTAACTTTTTTGACAGCACCACGATCACGAAGTTCAAGAAGCATAAGATGTTAGAATGTAAGAAGAATCCGTGAGTAAGCATAGAAAAGTTAAAACTTAATTAAAAATTCCTAAATACATATTACTGTCCGCAAATTCACACTGTCTACATCTTATTGTGTAACTGTCTGCGTTTTCAAACTGTCTTCATCATAGTGTGTAACTGTCCGCGTGGCCTACTTGTGCAACACATGTAGACAGTTTAAAGTGAGAACCGTCCGCGTTGCATACTAAGTCCAAGTATACTAACATAGACCCCGACCCACCGTTTGGACGCCGTACATGTATAGGGGCGGGGTCAAGGGGGTCTGATTTATGGGGGGGTCAGCCGATAGCGTGCAGAGGATGTAGCGAGCTCATAATACATAGCGTATGACGCTTGTCATACTCTTATGTATTATGTACTCTTGATATTACATGAGTACCATGGTTTTGCTATGATTTACCAGGTGGTTAAGATTTCTAATTCAATTTTATCATTCATATGTATATAATTGATGTGGGGGACCATTTTCCTCCCCGCGAGTTTGTATTAGTATTCTTTTTCTGTAGCAGTAAGCTTTTCAAGGGTCTTTTGCAGATTACCCCCACCACTCAAAATTCCTGAAACTAAACCGATTGAACTGAAATTTGGTATAGGTTTGTTTTTGACCATGCTGAGTTCAAATATCACAAAAGTTTTCGATTCGCAAGAGGGGACCAAGAGGAACCGAAAAATAATTCGTCTTAAATTTTGCTCGAAAGCCGTATACAGGTTTTTAGTTGTCACAGAAGAGGAATCTGAAGTTTCATTTCTCGATTCAGCTTTTTGTTGGCCGAGCATAAGCTTACAAACTTAAGCTTACAACACAAGCTTATATCAGGCAAATGAAAAGCTGAATCAAAAGATACATGTTCTGTAACGCAAAAACCCTCATATCTAACTTTCCAGCAAAGTCGAAGACAAAAAATGGTTTCGGTTTCCCTTGCGAATCGAAAAAATCCGATTTTGTGAAATATAAAAATTTTGCGATATTTGAGCTCAGCGTGGTCGAAAACTCGATAATATTCCCATAAACCAAATTTCAGCTCAATTGGTCAAGTTTTAAGAATATTGAGTAAGTGGGGGTAATCTGAAAAAGCCCGAATTTACGGGAGGAAATCCAAAACCAAAGGCATGTCGACCGGCCGGTAACGGCAGGCCGACCAACAACACTACCAGTTGCCACTTTTCAGCAAAATCGGAGAAAAACAGTTTTTGGTCCTCCTTATGTAGCTCCCCCTTGAGAATTGAAAAAACTGAAATTTCGCTGTGATATGAAGGGCATTTTTTGGAGCAGACAGACATTGTTCAAGATTTGGCTAAGCAACTCTCAAATGCTCCAGAAACTCCGCCAAATGTGGGACAACGTGAAATTCGCGTTGAGTTTTCTCACTACTGAGAATGTTTAGTGTTAGTCCAATCCAAGAAAAATGTTCCTCTGCAACAGTGTAAATCTTTTCTAGTCAGATAACAGTCAAATTCATTGGCTAGTTTTTGAGAAATCTATGTTCAAAGCAAAATAATGTTAGTCTTGCCATAGTCTGCTAATTGCCATTTTGTCATAACTCATGGACTGAACTGAGCTGACTGACTGAACTGAGCTTAGATTGCAACTACGTGAATCAAACGAAATTTATTACGAAAATTGTCATTAAAATCCCCAGATTCTAATAGCTACTTTTCAACTTAAAATCCTTCGATTTTTGTTGATCCAAAACCCAAAGAGCTGCTTCACAATTATGAATACTTGACAACACTAAGCAGCCTCCTCCCGAAAAAATCAGTCTAGGCTGAACTTTCCCCTGCACTAGTTGTAGGTTAATCCCTCCAATTTGGATACCCCATGATTTTTTAGGGGGCGTTCATGATTGATGATCATGAGTTCATGATTTTGGTGATAATTTCCTGTGCGCACACTTGCACTGTATATGTAACGAAAATTACTTAAGGAACACTTTTTGAATGTTGCGATTGCAGTGTATGTATAGTTTATGCCATTATGAATCAAATATGTAGTCGTAGGTAACTAATATACAACATTATTTTTTGGTCCTGTTTACTACACTGAACTTCAACTATAATATTAATGTTCAAAAAGGGTTTCAATCACAGTCACCTCTCTTTTACTGCGTTAATGGATGCGAGAACTTTTCTTATTCTGTGAACCTACTATATTGAGTTCTTGTTTTCAAATTCTTTGTTGTGAAATAGGTGGAAACTTCTTCCTCCCCCTGGAAACGACATTACGCATTACATAATCAAGGAGGGTCACATTGTCTACCTAACTGTTTCTCCCCTCCTTTGAGTTTGTGTGAGTGACAGAAAGGCCAGCCTTAGTGTCTATGCATGTGTATGTGTGAGGTTATCGGCTTTCTACGTCACTGTAGTAACGCTCGTCTTCCTTCACTGTGAAATTACACGCATAGGCTAAACAGAGGGGAACCCTTTCATAATTTAACGCACAAGTCACCCCTAAACGAAGAAATAAGAAAGCTAATAATTAACATTAATAAGTCAAGCACATTAGAGCCCTAGCTAACTGTTAAACTACGTAGAAGTTTAGTTTCTTTTAGGTACCGCTTGTTTCATATTGGGCTTCTAGGCCCCCTGTCCGTTATTACGATTTTCCTGTCTGCTTCTCGTTTTCATCGGTTTTCCTTTTCTTTCCTCATCTGTTTGGCAAATAAAATCCAAGTCTGTAGAAATCAGTTCCAGGACAAAGGTCCTCCAGAACAAACACGCAGTAAAAGTTTAGAGCCTCGGCTGTTAGGGTACTTTGGACCACTTGAGATCGGACCCAAAACCCTAAAAACTTATGCAACTAAAATGATAAATTGCTCAGGTGCAAATTGAAAAGAAAGTAACAAAAACACTCGAAAGGAGGTTGGGTCCTCCCTTTCAAAAAACCAACCAATGACAAAACGCGATCATGAAAGCAGCCAATCATTAAAAGATGATTGCAAAATGACTTCAAATGAAGTTAAAATAAGTACCAGTTTCCAGTCAGTCTGTGATTTTGAGGTACTAGCAGATGGCCGCTCTCGTTTGAGCCTATGGGGAGAAAATCACAGACACCCCTTGAGCTGTTCTGTCGGGAGAGGTTTTGCCTCTCCCCTTCTAGGATACACCCTTAAAATTTTATCCACTTCTGAGAACCTTAGGCTGGGAATGTGGGTACTCCTGGGGGGATGGTTTGCTTAAAATGGGTTGGCTTCAGAAGCCTGTTTCGAACCTCCCCTCTAGGTCAAGCTGACCCTCCCCTTTAGGATTTTCTTTAACTTGTGTAAGCGCGAGTTTCTAAACTAATCTAATTGAACCTTGAGTCCCTCTATCGAAAACAATACGTTAAAATCGGGTTCTCGCCGCCCCAGTGTTTTTGACTCTAGTTTATGTTGCTTTCATAATTGTGCTAATATCGGTGGATATTAGCTGGATTTCCCTGGATTTCCTGAGAAGGAAATCCAAGAATACGTCATTGGTAGGGGATTTGTATCAGAAATCCCTTTAACAAGTTTTCTTTCAAAAGAACAAAATTTTCACACTCAATTGATTCTTGTTTTAAACCTTCAAGGTTTCGAGGATGATTTACTTTTTCTATGTCCGGTTTCGCGTTCAATGATTTTCTAATTTGCGAATCCAAGCTAGTTTTGTCCGAAAAATCCTAGCCTCATTCTAACCTGAAATTGACAAATCTTCCGCATGAAATCCAGTTAATGCCGCTGAATCGGGTTAAAACCGACAAGGTTTTAACCCATTTGATTCAGTTCTAGCGCGGGCTGCCTTCGAGCCCGGCTTCAGGCTAATCCTCTGATCCTGGCCGCCCGATCCCGATTCTTTTTCGTCGCTATCTCTCTTGGTTTCTTGCTGTAAATCTCAATTCCTGGTTTTTGGGTCAGCCTTCCGGACATCAGCTCGGCCACCCTGGGTTCTGTTTCTTCTGTCTTTCCAGTGTGAGTGCTTCTTCGGATCACCCCTGGCTCCTTCCTTGGCTCTAGCTGTCTTGCTGCTTCTGCGACTCTGCTCATCCGGATTGGTTTGGTTCGTCCAATTAGTTTGATCTCTGAGGGTCTTGAAGAAGGGTTGGGTTTTCTTAAGCTAAGTCTCCCAAATTAACTTTTCAAGCTGCTTCTGAAATTTGTTTTGAAACTGTACTGATTCTTCTATTAATTGAAAACATCTGTTATTAACAATCATATTTTCCTGCAGCTTTCCGAAAACTCTCTAAAAGGTCCAAAGTTGGGACGGGTGGATTTGTGCATTTACTAGCAGAGACTATACGACGGCACACAATAGGAAGAAGCACAAAATAGTCATAGGATACTAATAAGCGCAATATTTACCAATAAGACCAGTGACTGTGAATAACTAAGACTCCGTCTTCAAATCTAGTCAAACCGAGACCTAAATGCAGGGGACTGTGATTGAACGTTGGCAGATTTGATGAGCACCAACTAATGCTAGTAAACAGGTTACTGTTCTCTACCTGTTTTATAATATCTGTGAATTTGTGCAGTGTCTAAGTATTTGCAGTGAAAGTAGTGAATCTTCAATTGTTTCCTGTCCTCAATAAATAGTGTATATAACTTCTTTCTGGAGTATTGAGTCGAGATAATCTGACCGACATCTCTGCTGAGTAGGAGTTACGGTTACGACCTCACGAGTAAGATATTCTGCATATCTTTGTTAGGAGGCTTAGTTGAACTCACGTGCCCTTAGGCGGACCGTCTGGATTCGGTTAGATCAACACTAGCACACCTGTTTAACTGTATTTTATGAATCAAAATTCTTTGTTAATGCAGAGCCAACTTATTCAGCATTACTTCTCTGACTTTTCAAACTTGAATAATTAATATTTGGAAAAACATTTAAGTTAATTTTTTCCTGTGGGGAGATCAGCTTAGGCAAAGTTTTCCGTAGGGCCAGATTAGCATGTGATACTTGCGGGCCACCTTGCTTTAAAGAAATAAGTTGTTTTCATTTAATGCAGAATTATACGTTTTCCTTGAGAAACTCAAAATCTGCTTTGTAGCCAGCCAGCTTTGAAAAAATAAATAATATACTGGACAGTTTGCGAACCAAACACTGAAATAAATTGAACTTTCGCTTAGGTACAGATAAGTGTACCATGTGCTGTTTTTATGTGGTTGTTGGCTATGCGGTAATTAATTTAGTAGAATCGAATATCAGGCTGACTTTAAGCTTTAATTATTGTCAGGCTGACTTTAATCCGGCAGGTTTATTGGTCCGATCCGATCAGGCTTACGGATCGCGGATCATTTGTCGATCTGATCCTCATCTGTAGCGTTTATCCAGTGCCACCAAATTGTTCATTTTTCTAATATCACTAACAATATATGTATAATCTGAATTTCAGCAACGGCGCCAAGGCCAGGAAGAACTCCCAAGATATGTCATGATCTCCTGACTTTCATTCACAAAAAAACTCTTAAAAAGCGGGAGATCACTTGCGATCAACTGAAGGACCTTCTCGCAGCTACGGGTACATCCGTAAGTGAGTCAACAATTCAAAGATGTATGAAAAAGCTGGGATGGAAATACTCTACCACACAGTACTGCCAGTTCATCAGAGATGGAAACAAAAGTAAAAGGGTGGACTGGGCCAATGATCTCATCCTCAGATGTGATTTCTTGGAGGACGTTATCTGGCCAGATGAAACATCCGTTGTATTAGGAAACTACAAGAAGAAAAGCTGGCGTTTGACTAAGGCAAGGAATAGAAAAGACCAGGTTGATGACAACGACGAAGGCGGCGAAGAAGAAGAACAAGAGGATGAAGGCGATGATGATGATAGCACTGCTGGTGATGACAATAATGACGACGATGATGATCTTGATTAGATGGTTCCGCGCCATAAACATCCTCTAAGGATTCGTGTGTGGGCGGGTATTTCTCGAAAAGGCGCCACCTCTGTTGTTACTTTCACTGGAATTATGAATGCTGATGGCTACCTTGCCATTCTAAACGCAGCACTGGTTCCATTTGTGAGAGAGAAATTTCCTGACAGAGATGGTTTGCCGACACACAGGTTCATGCAGGACAACGACCCGAAGGTATTCTATATATATATATATATATATATGTATATATATTTATATATATATATTTATATATATGTGTGTATGTGTGTGCGTGCGTGTGTATATGTGTGGGTGTGTGTGTTTGTGTGTATATGTGTATGTGGGGGTGTGTGCGCGTGTGTGAATATGTATGTGTGTGGGGGGGCATTGGTGTGTGTGCGTGTGTGTATATGTGTGTGTGCGTGTCTGGTGTGTGTGAGTGTGTGTGCGTGCGTGCGTGTGTGTATGGTTCATTTTTATAATTTTGCCATGTCTAGCTGAATGACATGTTGTAACCTAGTTGTACCTAGTTGCAACAAGCAAATTCTAAGCTTTGAAATGATGTGAAAAATTACTGTTGAATTCCAAGAATTGAGCAGATTAGTCTTTCAAAATTTGCTGCAAATACCCGGACCAGCACTTTAAGCTGGCAACTTTAGCTTATTTTATAGTGAACTAGCAAAAGTTTAGATCCTTGGTTCTGTTCCGTTGTACTGAAAGATATAGACGTGTCATAATGCTGAGTTTTATTCCTCAATATATTCATAGAGCGCTCCTATGTCTGTAAAAACGAATTCACCTTACGACTGCGATAGCCACATCCAATCTCACGACCTCTCAGATACCGTGTAAGTATTGCAACGTATTGCTTCAACTGGAGGAAGGAATGTTTTGACTTTTTCTAAATTAGGTCATTTTTACATTCTTTTTAGTCTGAAAGGGATATTTTGACGAGACGTTAAAAGTAGAGTACCAAATCATGGGGCTGTCGAATAATTTCATCTGAAGATTAGAAAGGCAAATGCTTATGCAAATTAGTGATTATACTGGCCCTGACGTCTGTCGAATGTCAAAATAATGGCAGGTCTTCCAGATTGCCTGCGTAAACAAAAATATTTTTTCGTAAACTTTTATTCAACACTTGGCATGCAAAGAAATTGAACTTAACATTTAACGGAGGCACAGTTTTAGCCAATTTTTGTTGCTGTTATTCTGGGCTCTAGTGTCATTTTCCAATTTCAAAAACTACAGAAAATAACTGAGCAGGAACAGTATTGCTTACTTGAGTAACATTACTTTTAGGGTACCGGACTGCCAAAAAGAGTTGGCCTTTGCCCGTAGCTGGGGTCCTGCTTGTGGTTGCTGGTTTTTTACTCCAGGTGCTGGTTTCCTACGCACGGTACGGTCACACCATTGGTTAAAGTGGGGGTGTGGGGTTCAAGTCGGCCCTGGCGCAGACAAACTAAAGTCTTTCCGGACAAGTGGTTACGAAAAATTAGAATGGAATTAAGGCGAAATGGCCTGAAAAACAATGTTCTACGCTAGCATTTTAAAGCTTTTTTGGCGTTTTTGCAGAAAATTACAGCTTTGCTGCAATTGTAAAAAATCGTTAAAATCTTTTTTACTATTTTAACATTACTGGACTGTTGGTCCAGCTGAATCTGTTTACTCAGCTTCTACTGCGTTTTAAAATTGGTGAGTGCAACGTATCAGAGTTGCCAAGAGGGTTTGGGTACCCGAACCTGGACCTGAACGGGACGAGTCCGGGCCTCTCTTCGGGAATCCGGACCCAGAATAATCGTTTGAAATTGAAAGAAAGTTCTTAAATTAGACATTATTGAGTCAATAATCGAAGTTCAGCGTGATTTCAGCTGTAGGGTCGAAAACTTCCAAAACTTCCAACCTATGGCCATCTATCAGGTTTCGCCGGATCCCAAAATGTAAACTCGCAGCCAACTCTGCAACGTACTACTGTGTACTACTGTGTAATGTCTACGTATTTATGTGCTGCAGATTCAATGTCGAGCGCTGTTTCTAAGAAGTTTTGAAATTCAGCTCTAATAACTATCATAATAGTAATATAATAATTCAGGCCGGAGGTTAAATCTTTAAACGATTTTAACGAAAACAGGTGAAACAGCTTTGGTCGGAAATTACATGAAACCAAGAGTACATAGTAGAATACGAGTAGAAAAACTCTTACACTATCATGAAGCATCCTAGGCATGCCCGGTTCGTGATAGAGGCCTGCATTAGGGCCGGTGGGCCGAAGCTCACGGGCCGGACCGTGCCGGGCCACGGGCTGAGTGTCCGACCCGCTTCCATTTTTTTGCGAGATTTTACTATTGAATAATAACTCAAATTCTTAGATGCAAAGATTCTTGAGCATGTTTTGTACTCGTGTTAACACTGCTCTTCAGGAATTAGTTTCAGCGTTTTCGTTTCATAAATGCTGCAGTGTTTTCTATTTAAATTAAATCGTCAAACAACAGTCCATTTAATAGCCAAATAAATACTGGACTTCCTTAAAATTTATCGTCATCTCCTTCTAATATGTTGTATTCTTATGCTCATTTCTTGATTCGCCTAATCTCATTCCAAATGTTGTTTTCCAACACAACTCTGCGGTGCAATAAATCAGAGGAAAGAACTGTAAACTGTGAATTGCGCGAAATTAATGTAAAATCTCTTAATTCATTGATACAGTTCTTGCACTTTAAAACTCCAAACTGATTCCGATAAAAATATGGAAATGTTTTGCAATCTGAAAGTTTTCTGAAAATATGAAACTTTTCACAGCCGGGCCACAATACCTCGGCCCGTTCAGGTTTCTAATTCGTAAACTGGGGCTCCTCCTCCCGAAAGCCTCTGAATAACATGCATTAAATAATAAATGCATCAAAATAACATGCATTGAATGTTAGAAACAGGACCCATTCCCCTGTTTCGGATTTCTAGATCCGGGTTGTTCCGTATCGTGGACCGTTCACAGATGGCCCAGGAACTAGAGAGTAGCGCGGTTCGTTAGGGATCCTCCTCCCGAATGTCTCCGGAGAGTCCAGCTAGAATTGAGCACTTGCTTTCATGTCTGCTTGCATACTCGCTAATTATATATTCCAAACTCACGGTAGGCAATTAGTTATTTTAATAAATTAATTCACATTTTTATTTTAAACTTATTGCAATTACAAAATTCCACAGCTTCATAGCATTTTTCTATTCTTCCCAACGATAAATCATCAGGTTGTGGAGTTAGTTTTTAATTGCATGGATCTGCTTAAAATTATAACTAATAAATATTATAATAGCAAAGAAGTTACCTAAGGTAAGCCTTTGACTGATTAGCAAATCTGCGAGCAGACATGTGTATAATAAGCATGTATACTTAGGCCAAGGTGAAGGTGAAACCCACCTCGAGATTTCCGAGGAGGGGCCCCGTTGTTTCTGCTTGCTGCTCATGGTAGCATAAAGGTGCATTCATAGTCGCGAACGCAAAGAGACGCGCGTCGACGTGCCAACAAATTGTAACCGTTTTTCTACTCTTATTCTATTATGTACTCTTGATTTCACGTAAGTTCTAATTCTAACAATGCAAAAACTGTTAATGTACATTCATAGTTCCTGTCGCAAGCAGACGCGCGTCGACACCCGTGTGGAAGCGTCTGCATGCGTTTGCTACTATGAATGCAGCTTTACACCTGCTGCACCTTCAGCCTAAAAACGGTTATTATTGGAGCTGAATCTTAAACTTTTGGTAGAAACAGTGCTCGAAATTGAATCTGCAGCACACTAATCGTAGACATTACGTGGTAACTTTGTATCAAGCAAGGCACCAAGAGTGCATAATTGCACTATACGTAATTTGAAAAGCAAACCATCACAGTGCTTTTCGTCTTGGCATTGCGTAACGGTGCTCTGCTCACAATACAGGAATGTTCCCCCTTTTCGGCGGAGATCGCTAAAAGTGGTCCCCGTTGGGAGCATTGCCCAGGCAGGATAAGATTTGCTGAACCTGATTAGCTAAGGCGACCCTCCCCCAGCGACGACCTGTTTTAGCGAACCTCCATAAGCGGGGAGGGGGTATGCACTATCGAACTGGTTGAATCCCTTTTATCTGAGAAACATTCCTGTATTTTTGGTGGAGCACCGCTACACAATGGCAAGAGAAGTCCTCTAGCAGCTTCCACTTTGCAAAGTGCAATTATGCACTCTTGCTAACACATGTATAAATAGACACGTCAAGTTGCAAGGATATATAATATCTAGCCAAGCCTACGACCAGTGATCAACCGATGGTCAACGGTACAAGGCTAACTGGCTGGCCATCGTCAAGTTCTCTTAACTTAAAGCAAAGCTAAGCCAATCCTGAAACGTTTCGGCGGTCTCCAACACTAGCCTGTCGCTATGCGAACAGTATCATCGGGTTGCCGGATGAGGAACTTTGTCCCGTTTTGGTATTAGGAACATTTTGCTGTGACTTCTATTTTGGGTTTCCTGTTTTTGGCAATTTGTCACTATTTTCGTCTGTTCATAAAGATTTGTTTGAAAACACTTTGCAAATTGTCAAAAATGCTTCAGCTAATGTCTGCATATCACGAACAAAGCCAGCCACCGTATCGGCTCAATTCACTATGGCCCTATTTCTTTAAAGATTAGTATAGTCCGACCAAACATATTAAATTTTTTAAACTAAAATTTTTTAATGGTTTGAATGGGTTTAAAATGAATTCATTTAATTCGACCATTTTTAGTTCATGGAGTAAACCAGTTTATTTAATTCATTTCATCCTCAATTTATACAAGATTACAAAATTTAATCTACCAACTCTTAATCCGTTTAATACGCTTGACTACATAAGGATTAAAGATTTGCTAAAAATTAAGCAGGAAGATTGATTAAATGGATTAAAATTGATCAAAGACAGCAACTAACGTCGGATTAAACCGAACGTTCATTTTAATACGAAGTGGGATTAAAGAAACAGAAAGGTATTAATAAAATTTCATAAGTTAAGGCGAAGACGTGAAATGTTATCTGCCTATTTGTCTATTTTTGCAGGAATTCCTGTCGAAAGACTAAGAAGGCACAACAGTCACCGTCCGTCGAGCTGCAGATCCCACTCCAGTCCCTTCCACCACCCCAGTCCATTCCACCACCTCTTTCCGCCCCTATGCAACGTCGCCTTCTCCCCGCCACGAATCCCAATCTTCGCAGGTGTCCCATCCCACAAGCCCCCTCTGGTCAGCGTTGCTGGCAGCCGACCTCCCACGGTGACATTCACCGATTAACCGATGCGCCTCCCTCCCTTCCTCTGCTCCCTCCTCCACCAGCTGCCCCCCAATTTCGGCCTCCAACCCCTGCTTCCCCGTCCGGTCACGTCTACGACGAGCTTGAATGTCCCCGGGATCAGTCCTCAGTTCCCCATCCTCTCCCAGCAGTTGTTCCGGGTTCTCTCTCTCTCTGATTCCTTTGTGTTTTCCTTGAAGCCCCTCCCTCCTCCCCCACCCGTGTCCCCGTGTGATGAGTATGAAACTCCACGCCGTCGGCCTGCCCAATATCCACCCTCTCCCGCCGCAAGCAATAGCTCCTTTGAATACCCACCTCCACCTTCAATTCCAACTGTTATCTAACGCTATCAATTCTACCAACTGGGATGAAGAAAATGATGACGGAGTAATATTGATAAGTATTGTTGTAATTGTAACTGAGGTTTGTAGATTCTTAGAAAAGAGCAAAATAGAAGTAGACTTATTATTGCTAAGTATTGCTGTATATAATTGTTACTGTAATATATGTAAGATTGTCCGTAGAAATGAGAAAAATTGCTGTTGTTTATTGTTGCTAGGAATTGTTGTATGTAATTGTAACTGTAATATATGTAGGTTTGCCATAGAAATGAGAAAAATTGCTGTTGTTTAGTGTTGCTACGTATTGTTGTATATAATTGTTACTGTAATATATATGTAAGTTTGCCAAGCAAAATGAGAAAATTGCTGCAGACATATTATTAAGTGTTGTTTGAGTTGTAACTGTAATATTAGGCTTTCTGATTTTTAGAAATGAGCAAAATTTTACAGATATATATAAGAAACTGAAACATTTACTCCTTTTTTAAAGTTTTCGATTTCATAAACTTTATTTCTTGTTTGCAGAGGGAGGGGAGCAAGGGGGCAGTAATTTAATACTTTAGTACGTTCATACTTTAATGACAGTGAAGTGTTTATAATTTCCATTGCAATTGCTTGAATATTTTCTACATGATTAAAATGCAACTAAAATTTGCTGTAGCCATTTCCGCATCAGTTTAAATGTGATCAACTCAATTGGAAGCTTAGCTTTCGTTGCCTAAAAGGGTCAACCAAAAGTTATTGGTGGCTCTGTCCATTTGGTTTACTTTTTGGCAGAAATGAAGAATAAGTGTGGTAGGACACTATCGAGTCCAGAGCAGAAATGAGAACGAGCCAGATTTTGTCGGCTTGGCTCGGCTCGGCTTGTGAATACCTGAGATCGGCTCGGGTCGGCTAGTGGACATACCCGGCTCGGCTAGGGAAGGTATTGGAAGTGGGTCAGCTCGCTAAACTTGGAATTTAAAATTTTTCCGATTACACCCAGTTTATTTCTATGTTGATTTAGTCAAATTTCGTCCGGCTTATGTAAAAATGTAAACTTGGGGCATACTAGTATCACTCTACATAAATTTTACGTTGCTGCAGCTTACTTTCCTTACTGTTTACTTTCTTTCTATTGACAATATAGAAAGGACGCAGTAATGAACACTGAAAAGAAGTCACTAGGAAACTTGTTTCTTTTTGGTTATGCTTCGGAAAGAGGTCCAATCTCACCATCTGCCAAATTCTTGAACAAAATTTATATATGGTTTATTACAAAAGTCTTGAATTTAAAATTTTTTTCAAAACCTATAAATGGCAACAGGATGTGGTGTAAATGGCAACCGGATCGAGATAAGACCCCAGTTTCGTGCTCATCGCCCCAGAAAATTTCTATTTGGCAGTTTTCAGCAAAATGGAGGACAAAATGTTTTTCGGTTTTCCTTGGTCATCCCTTAAGAAACTAAAATTTAAATTAATTTGTCGCCATCCAGTATACGGATCTTCTGCGCTTTCCCTTCCCCAGCCCTAAATTTGATTTTTGGACAAATAACTTTGAAATTTTGTAGCTGAATTTGTAGCGAAAAGCTGAGTCGAAAAACGGATTTCAGATTCGTGCTGAAGACACTGAAAACCCCTGTATGCAAGTTTCCAGCAAATTTTTTCAAATTTTCCCCCTTGGTTCCCAACTTACCAAACTAATATCTATAATTTTTTTAAAATTTCTAAAAATTTTAAAATTTTGGATTTTTTTAATTCATCAGCCTCCAGTATGCACCCATACAAATTTTCTTTAGTTATCAAAAGAGGTCAAAAAGTCAAAAGTTTGGGGCAGGGGGAGATCAAAGATCCCAGTTGCGCCCATGCAAAATCTAAGTTATTAAACGTCAGCATTTACAAAAAGTGAACTTAAATGCATGATAGGTCTACCAAGCAAGCTATGGCGGCCCAAACTTGACTTGATCGCTGTTTTGGCCCAAAATCGGCGATTTTTCGAACTTTGAAGAGCCATATCTCAAAACTGGGTCTGGGATTTGGCTCATTTTTGGCCAGCAGGTTTACTATGATCCTAAAAATGATAGATTATAAAATTGCGTCTGGCTTAGCAGTAATGAGCTCTCTAGCTCGGAAAAACTTACTTCGCGCTACCCTCGACTGGTGGGGTCAGTGACCTTAAAACTGCATTTTTTGGAAACTACATGACACCTGAAGAAGAACGCCTACTGGATAGCTATAGTAGAGCTCTTTGAACAATTTTAGGACCAAAAGTAGCACCGTACCACGTCTATGTCTTTCAATACAGTGGAACAAAGCCAAGAAGTAAAATTGGCCATTTAGCTGCCATAGCAAAATCGCAAAAATGGACCTTACTCATTAAGCGCTCATCAAATCAAGCTGATATTTGCAGGTTTTACTATGCCTACGAATCCTAATCAACTGGCATAGTAAGAAGAAAATCGATTTTTCAAGGTTGTCCGCCAACAACGACTCCATATCTGAACTACTCAGAAATCCACTCATATATATATATATATATATATATATATATATATATATATATATATATATATATATATATATATATATATATATATATATATATATATATATATATATATATATATATATATATATATATATATATAAATATTAATAGAATAGAATATATGTAACTCATTAAAAGCATTAGCGTTGCGCAAAACGTAAGTGATTAGTGCGAAATTTTCCATTTTGGTTTTCTCATACATACTGCGACCAAACTCGCTCAAATTTCGCATCACGTTTATTGGAAAGGTACGCAGGGGCAATTTTTCAGTTTTTGTTTAAATCGTATATTCCGTGAGATATTGACTTCCAAAGTTTTCGAATATTCATAAAACACTCAAAACTTCATAAATCGAAAAACTGAAAAAATTGTCCCTGCGTTAGGGCATTTGTGCATTTGTGCAAAATTTGAGCTAATTTCATTCAGCCGTTAATGAATGACAGACACCGTTTTGAAAATTTTATCTTATCCCTGTTGTGTAAGTCGCAAGCCAAGCACTGGATTATTCAAATTCTACATACTGCTAGTATTTAACACCAACTACAATTGCTGAAGGTTTGAAATAGATTGGTTGAAAAATGAACTCATGAGAACCGTTCCCCGTAAGCGCCCCCTTAAGCCAAGGTGGTAGTACCACTACCGGGGTGGACTGAACAGATACTGTGAATTCAAAACTTAACCAATCGGCTTGAAATCTGGCACATTTGTTCTTTATCTTGTTTTGCATCAAATGCGCTTGCCTGCAACATTGTGGGGGCTGTCTTCCGGTCTACAAAAGCGGAAATGTATTAAAAGCTTTGAATTAAAATATCCCCTTCATTTCTTTATGAATTTGTTTGAAACTTTCCATGCAAGCTTTATTAATTTATACGCTCTGGCCGGTTTTTTAGTTTTTCATAAACGTGCATTTTCGATTTTTTAGCTTATTTCGAAATATTGTAAATTCTATATCTTGCCTACTACTGCGTTTTTTCAAAAACAAAGAGAACGGCCTGAGCGTATGCAGATATAAAACATATCTGGAAAATGTAGTCACGTTTGGTTGAAGCAGTGACGAGAGAATCAAAAACAGAGAATTAGCAACCTTTCATTGTGTAGAATATTTCCTTGATTTTACCCTAAAATATTCAAAAGTGGGTGCCAACTTCATGAAAAATCAATCTAAATTGTACTATTGTCTACGGTCCAAGGCAGGAGTTAGCTAATAGAAAAATTGTTGAAAATTTGGCGCGCGATCGTTTTAGTCTTAAGTTGGAGCCCATTCAGTCTGGTCGGGTTTTGCTCACTATTGTTGGTTATCCTTTTTGGATCTATTTGGGCTACCTTTTTGGTCGGGCGGGAGCATCCCCTCTTTAAAGTTAGAGGTTTGTTTTGATAACTTTTGTTTATTTTGTTGTTAAGGTGCTTTCCCCACTTTTCTGGTACTGTGAAAAATATTTTGTTGATGTTAATTTTTGGTAATTTCGTTGTTTGATGCTCTTGTTTAAAAATTAGTAAACCTGTGACTTTAGAAACTAGGGCTGTGTCGTCTTCTTTCAGTTGGATAACGATTAGGCAGGGGAGTAATCAGACTTATGCACACTCAATCACGAACTTACAATCTTTATTTGAATACTAAATTATTTTACTGAATATTTATATTCTACAATTGTTTGCTTTGGTTTTGGGAATTTGCAATGCTTTCAAGCAGTTGCAATGCGTTTTCTGTTAAACAATACACATAAGTAACACAGCGACAACCGTCAAAACCCAATGGATTGAATTTTAGGATAAATTGTTCTTGCTTTACATTGAGTGTGTAAACGGTCAACGTAATTCAGCTATATATTCAACCGCTTGTAACTTTTGACAGAAACCACGTACAGAAGGGATAAGCACATCATATTAAAGCGCTTTTGTGCTCCATCATATGGCTGCTTCAAATTTAGCATATAAGGCTTAAATAAAATTTTGATTATTTGCGCATGCGCAAAGCCGCGAAGGTAGCTAGCCAATTATGCACTCTCTGACCAAGATTTTGTGCAAAGATAGTTTGCCAACCATTCTTGCATTATCCAATGTTTTGGCAAGATTGCTTCATCCATGCAAAAATTACGTTGGAAATCCCGGTAGTGGTACTACTACCTTAAGTTGACTCCTTATCGAAAGCAAATCTTGCCTCATCGAAAAGAGCAAAATTACGAACCTAAACTTGCCTTTATGCCGCCGCAAAGCCATTAATAATGTATATGACTGTTTCGTAAACAGTTTAATTTTATAAACAGTCATGATCTGGTTACTTAGTTAACTTATTAGTAATTTGGTTATTTAAGTTAAGACCAATTACCCTCATCTACACCATGACCATATACTCTGTTTCGAAATTAATTAATTAGATAATATAGTATAATTAGACTGGAAGGTCAATGTAAATCCTGTATTTACGTAATGGTAATTGGCTTGGCAGTTCAACAATCAGCGGTCATTAAAATCTTATAAATTCCAACTGCCAATGCTTGATTGAAAAACAAGCAACTGCATTATAATTTGAAATTTAAAAGACATCGCCCACCACACTACAAACTTTTGATTCAAGTTCAATTTTTAAAAAGGCGTGCTGGTTGTCTTATGCCTGGCATTCAAATTCTCGGTCCCGACTTCTCCGTAATATATTATTCGTAAATTTCGTTATTCGTAAATTCGTAGGAATATAGTCTGCAACAATTTTTATATCGTTGGAACTTTCGGGGGGGGGGGTCCCGAGTTAGCGACCCGAGCATGTCAAGCATGTTTAGTACATAGTAGCGTAAGAGTTTCATACTCTTATTCTATTATGTACTCTTGGTATAACTAGACCCAAAAATCTACCGTGTTCTCGCGCTTGCTAGTTATATCCTGTTCTCTTCTCAGTCGCTTACGTCCAACTGACCTACCGTAGTGTTGGTTCAGTAAACGATTCTAGTTTCAGTTTCAGTTTCAGTTTCAGTTTCAGGCGATCCAAGATAATTTTAGTTACAGTTTTATTACAGTTACAGTTCATGCAAAAGGTGCGATGTCCTAGTCCTTCAGATTTAATCTTTGAATATTGTTCGGCCGAATATTAACAAAATTGCAGCTCAAAGTCTTCAAGTTTCCAAGTTATGAAAAAAATTGAAACTGCTGTTAAGTTTTAGGAACAGGTTCCTGAGCAAGTTTCAGCCGGCGAATCAAAATAAAGTCGGTTTCAGAGCTCTTTTATAAGAATGGACTCAGTTACCTAAATCTGTGCAACCTGAAACCTAAAATCAGTTTCAGTGACTGAAACGGTAACAACTTTGCCGTCATCAGTAAACATCTAGCCTCAGCTTGAGCGGGATCTCACCTCACGCTCAAGCTTTTGAAAACCAATCTGCCTTCTGACTAGTTATGATTCAGGCACTGAAACTGAAACTTTTTTGGAAGGAGACCTGAAGCTCAAAATAGAACAGAAACTATTTCAAGCCGCCAATTGTAACTGAAACTACGTTGGGTAAAGACCTGAAACTCGGACTAAAACTAATTTCAGTCTTTTCTCAAATCATCAAAATTTGAAAGTTTTAAGCAGCTTTTTCGTTAATATATATTGGCTGCGGGAAAATAAATGATGGTCAAATGTTTTGGGAGAAGACCTGAAACAAACTGAAACATTACTTCTGACTAATCAAGACGGGTATACTGGATGAGTTCCAACTAGTGTTGGGATTGGCCGAAAATTTCCATGGTTGGCTTGGCTTGGCCGGAGTTTGAAGTTGGCCGGCCAATGGCCAACGGCCAATTGGCTGGCCGTTGGCCAATGGCCGGCCAAGCCAACTGGCCGAGATTTTCTCGACCAACGGCCAATGGCTTGGCCGGCCATTGACCAGCCATTGGCCGCACCGGCCAATGCACAACACTAGTTCCAACCATAAAATTGTCAATTTCGCGAATAATATAATCTTTGATTCACAAGGGCAACCAAGAACCAAAAATGATGTTCCAATTTTTCTGGAAGCTGCAAACGGGATTCAAAGCCGCAATAAACGAACTCTGGTTTTCTTCAATTACGCCTTCTGTCATTTCGCTACAGACTTGTTATGCTGACATCTTTAGCTCTACTAACTAGGTTAACGAAACGCACAAACAAAAGATTCGTGTCTACGAAACCGAAAACTCCTTCATACTAGCTAATGCAGCAAAACAAGAAACGACTTCTTCAATTCACCTTAGTCCTCCCTTTCAGGCCAAGATAGTCGACTTACCAGAAATAAAAGTTTCGTGAAATTTTAACTCAGCGTGTTCAAAACCCTTCCATCCCAAATCTTAGTCGATCGGTCCAGTTAAAAAGTTTTGAGCACTGGTTAACGGTAAAATAGAGAATTACCCTTTGCCTAACCAACTGCAACAAACAATTAAGTAAAACGTATTTTATTTTAAATCAACATAACCAAACTCAATTCAAAAAAGAAGCGATGGCAAAAATCTTATATCACTGGAACCAAGAGTTTATAATACCAAGAGTAAGACACTCAGCTCTTCCTAATAGAATAAGCTTGCGAGATGCTCGAAACATTAAGGCCGAAATCTCGGGGGGGGGCTTCTCAGCGTGTAAGCATATGTAACAAAGAGGCTGAAATCCAGGGGTCCGAAATTCCTTGCTACACAGAGGCAGACGGCGAGAAGATGCTGGGATCAACTCTTAGGTCTAAGGATCAAGCTAGCCTAGTGTGGGTCTAACCTAATCCAGACGGTCCGCCTGTAGGGTACGTGAGTTCACTAGTGCCTCAAGGCCAGTACTTATCAAGGGAACAGTTGCGATGCTTAACTGC
>JASAND010021284.1:0-46861 GCA_030248195.1 Trissonchulus latispiculum | reverse complement strand
GTACTTCGTTCCGGTGCATGCTCTAGGAGGGTTAGGTCGGTGGGAGGTTATGGGGTCAAAAATAAAATTTTTCAAAAGTGGTCAAATTTGATACCAAATGAAAGCCCTAAGCGATCTGAGCAACTTTTGTCCTAGAACTGGATGCTCAAAGTGGCTGTAGAGTGCTGTGGTGGGGTGGGGTGGGGACTTAGACGATTTTGGGTCAAAAATAAAATTTTTCAAAAGTGGTCAAATTTGGTACCAAATGAAAGCCCTAAGCGAGCTGAGCAACTTTTGTCATAGAACTGAATGCTCAAAGTGGCTGTAGAGTGCTGTGGTGGGGTGGGGTGGGAACTTAGACGATTTTCGGTCAAACATGAAATTTTTCAAAAGTGGTCAAATTTGGTATCAAATGAAAGCCCTGAGCGAGCTGAGCAACATTTGTCATAGAACTGAATGCTCAAAGTGGCTGTAGAGTGCTGTGGTGGGGTGGGATGGGGCCTTGGTAAATTTGGGTCAAAACTAAAATTTTTCAAAAATGGTCAAATTTGGTATCAAAAGAAAGCCCTGAGCGAGCTGAGCAACTTTTGTCATAGAACTGCATGCTCAAAGTGGCTGTAGAGTGCTGTGGTGGGGTGGGGTGGGGGACTTAGGTGATTTTGGGTCAAAACTAGAATTTTCCAAAAGTGGTCAAATTTTGTATATGCCTATCAAATGAAAGCCCTTAGCGAGCTGAGCAACTTTTGTCATACAGCTGCGTACCCAAAGTGGCTGTAGAGTGTAAGCGGTACGCGTTGTGGTTGGCTTGCTTGCTACTGTTGAAAGATATCTATACATAACCTTCAGGAGCATACATACATATAGTCAGAGGGGGGAAAAAGCATCACCGGCAAAGTGGGGGAAAAAAACAACGGCTCACCCTGCTCGACTGGTATAAGATAGAGATACAAAATCTAGTGCAAATGAAAGTTCAAGTCTTGTACTTTAAGATCATAATACAAATAACCGTTCCTGTCGATTGAGCCTTCGTGTGGCATGGGTCCGAAGTTGACACCCAAAAATTGTCCAAAAACCTAAGGATTTTTCAAATTTTCTAAGATTATGCCAACTTACTGGTAATAGTTACAGGAGTCATTTTGTGCATGAAGGGGTTTGTGGATGTGCTCTATAACGTGGGCTAGTCGGATTTTGGCTAGGTCACACGGTTGAGAAATAGTGACCATCTTTTTTTTCCCCCACACTTTTTGCACCAGAGGGGGGAAAAAAACAACGGTGTGCTTTTTTGCCGGCAGTTTCGTTTTTTTGATTTAAGCAAAAATAACGACTAATTGTTTACTCATTTGAACTGTTATACCCCCCAATTGACCTTCCGCTGCCGAAAAGAGCCATATGACCTGCCCCTGTGGAGGAATGCTGGCAAATATTCCCAGGGGGTAAATCATGCAGGCAACAAGAAAATTAGGGTCCATAAACAATATTTTTGTGATATTATGAACTGTGGACATTCCAGAGAGTTTCACAAGTGTGGATATGCAAAAGACTCCACCCGAAATGGATGACCCCTGAACACTTTTGTGCGATTTTGCCACCCATCATAAATAAAACACTCAATTTCTTGCGGGTTAATATTGCAAAATGGTGTATTTTATCATTGCAAGTTAACACAAAAGGCGATTAAATTATAAATTACCGGAAAAAATAAGATTTTGTAGACCAAAAATCTTAATTTCCTAGCAATGTTAGCTCATTACTAAGTTTGGCATTTACGATGGATAATACTAAGCCTGGCTGCCGGCAACGAGTTGTTAGAAGTTGATATTGCGTTTTATGCCTTTAAATGCCATTTATCTGCTGCTATGGTGGTGAAGGAACGAAATTTGGTGCCATCTTTTTTTTCCCCACCCCCATCTTTTTTTTCCCCCACTTGTGGGGGAAAAAAAGATGGTCTATATTGAGGCTAGCCTACTAGAAGTACAACCGAATGCTGATTTTACTGGTGGTATAGAAAGTACAGGCCAAGCCCTACATGCTGGTATATAAAGCGTCTTGCTAGCTACAGTCTGTAGCGAGTAATAACCTTATTTCGAAAATCGTTGTTTTTTTCCCCCCTCTGACTATATATAAAATAATAGAAAACAAGAACAAAAAGTGCTCCTTCGTCGCATGTGAAATACATATGAGCCTTCGTAGGCAGGTTGTACATAAGCAAAAACTAGACTGTAAAATACATATGAGTTCCGTAGGGAGGTTGTAAATTAAGGAAAACAAGTTGCAACCGCTTAACATATGAGCCTGTCCTACAACGAGGCTCATATTGGCGTCACAGTGCATTCCACATTAAAGCCTCATTAAAGAACCTCAGCTTCATCCACATTACGGAAAAAATGAATAGACGTTGTGGCCCAGAAGAAATGGACTGAAGTGAACTACGACTGCTCAAGCTGAACTGTACATGCAACCTGATGTTTCTTGAAACACTATGGCACACCTAATATTTCGCGATACGCTGTGATACACGGTACACCTAATGCATTCTCGAAACACCTTCACATTATGCACACGCAGAATGCGTTCCCACTTGGCTCTGAGTCAGGGCGCCTCATGGCGTACCGTATTGAGCATATATGCACACTATAATGACTGACCAACAACCTATATATGTGAAGGACAATTTGTAATGAAAAGCTTTATGCAGTTTGTATTTAAATAAAAGTAAAATATATATCTGCAAATTATTCGTATTATGACATACGCCAATATGAGCCTCGTTGTAGGACAGGCTCATATGTTAAGCGGTTGCAACTTGTTTTCCTTAATTTACAACCTCCCTACGGAACTCATATGTATTTTACAGTCTAGTTTTTGCTTATGTACAACCTGCCTACGAAGGCTCATATGTATTTCACATGCGACGAAGGAGCACTTTTTGTTCTTGTTTTTTTACAGCGGGGGGACGGGGGGCCCCCCGAAATTGACCTTCCCCCCGAAATCGCCCCCTCCCGGGATTTTTCCTTCCCCCCCCGGGATTTTTTGGATGCCCAAATTTTTGCCAAAAATTGGCAAATTTTCAAAAATTTTCCGGCTTCGCCGAAGATTTTTTCGTAAAAATAGCAATTTTTAGCTTAAATCCTGGCATTTTTGAGAACTTTTAGCGTTTCACCATGCAAAATACGCCAAAAAATACAATTTTTTGGCTCATTTATGCAAAAAAATCTTCCCCCCCGGGCCCGGGGGGGGGGCCCGGGAGGCCCCCCCCCCGAAAAAAAATCCCTAAAAAATACCCTGTAGTTTCTTTTAATTGCTACAATCTGCAAGACTAAAGACAACATTTGTTCTAAAATGAAATGATCGCTGGAATCGACAATATGGCTAAGAGTGCAAACAGACGGCGAAATTTCTCATTTCTAATCACTGCAAGTTTATTTTTGATTAATTGTGTATTTTACCCGGCTCCATTCTAAGGACACAAAGAAAATTTTAAAAAAAGAAAACATTTTAGTACCTGGGGCCGTATTCTCAAATGCAGATAGGCCCTATCTATAACTAGGAATAGGCCTATCTATAGTTACAGATAGCCTATCTATAGCTACAGATACCCCTATCTCTAGCTACAGATAGCCCTACCTCTAACTACAGATAGCCCTATCTGTAACTAAATTACCCCTATCTGCAACTAGGAATAGGCCTATCTCTAGTTACAGATACCCCTACCTCTAGTTATAACCAGCCCTAGTTGTATTCTAGAAGCATGGTAACCCTACCTATAGATAGGCCTAGTCCTAGTTATAGATAGGGAAAAATGCTGACTTGCAATTTGCGAGTCAGGTTTTTAAAAATTTTTTTAGATATTAAATATTGTTAAGTTTAAGTTAGTTTTTATCGATTGGAAAGCTTAGAAACGGCTTAAAAACTAATCACTTTAACCATTGCATTTGTCTTAAATAAGAGTGTTCTATTTATTTAATTTCTCTGTTTAACTGTTATTCTCAAACCTAGTTACAGATAGGCCTATCTGTAACTAGGAAGAGGGCTATCTATAGCTAGGACTAGGGTTACCTCTAGCTAAGAATAAAGTTTAGCTAGCTTTACTAATGATAAATATAGCTTACAATTAGCTGTAATTATTAGTAGCTTTATTAGTAGCTGCAACTAACACCCTAAACCTAGTTACAGATAGGGCTATCTGTAACTAAGTTTTGATAATACGGCCCCCTGGTCTGCGAGGCGCGGCGAGAGCACGAAATTTTGAGAAATGCCATGTTTGAAACACTTTTTGCACAGTCTTCTTTTAGTTTAACTTAAAATCTAAGCTGCGTCACCTGTGAACTTAAGTAATCAATGTTACACTGTACGTATATATATATACGTTACATCTATATATACTTTATTGTCAAGTTCAAACCTCAGGAACGAAGTCGAGAAATTGTGCTTGACTAAATTTGGAAATATCTTGACTGTTGACTTTAGAAGTATGTAGAGCTGCTTTGATACTCACACCAATAGTATTCTAATACATTCAGAGGACAGATAAATTTAATTAGCAGCGAAGTCGTGAAATTTTTGCTTCTAGTTTTCCTTTCGTCGGGTTTATTTTTCTTTTTTATTATTAGTTTTTCTATCCTGACTTTAGACTTTAGCCCCGAATCCTGACGGGGCATGCGGCCGCATGCCCCGCATGCCCCCTGGCTGCGCCCCTGTTCCTAGTGTATAGTGTATTAATCCTAGGAATTCCACTCCAGATCTTAGGAGCCGCAGGTGCGTCCGCTATGATATATAGAGGTCGGGAAAAAAACCAACCCGCAAGTGGTGGGGAAAAAACCAACCCCCCGTTTGGGCGATGGGGATGGGCTAGCGGGCTCAAATTTTGCATGCAAGTTGGTAGGGCCCATCCCACATATCACACCAAATTTGAGCTAAATCGGACCACTTTTGCGCATTTTGTGACATTTTGAAAATTTTGGCATTTTTGACCCCCCAAAAATTCAAAATTTGCCTATTTTTGAAGGCCTGTAAAAAATTTTCCATAGCGACTTTTAATACTTTCTATGAGAACAACATGTGCTCTTTCCAAAAATGTCGGTCTCGCCTTCCTGCGACGCTTGGCAAGCTGCCAGCAGAATTTTTACAAAATGGGAAAAAACCAAGGGGTGGAAAAAAACCAATATATATTTGCTTTTGCTGCCAAACTCCCAGAAATGGTTCTTAGTTGCTCAAAAGTCATCCACATAGCAAGTTTAATGCGTTCTTTCACGTGAACAGCTCAAAATTGCATTTGGACTTGGCAATTTTGTGCTAGCCGGTAAAAACCTCATTTCGGCGGACCGGCTGTTTGGCTCAGCTAAAGCGGCCAAAAAGTACTCTGGGACAAAGAAATACGCGAAAAACACTGAAACAACGTTTATTTTAATTTATTTCATCGAATTTCGAAAGATTTACAAATTTTTGCATTTTAACATAGAAACTGGCAAATTTGATGAAACCTAGCCAGTTGATGCTGCAAATATTGATGTTTGATTTTCTCACTTATTATACGGAATATCGCAAAAATAAGTGCAGATATGAAGTCAGCGACGCCGATTTAACCTGTTGCATGCATAAAATCGCTAATATGAGTTACCCTGACCGAATACTGGGGTTGGTTTTTTTCCCACCGGTTGGTTTTTTTCCCGCCATTGGTTTTTTACCCCGGCTAATTAACCGTTAATTACTAATTAACGACAGGACCTAGAGAGGCGATTTATATACCAAAATGACAGTCTAGACAGGGCTTGATAAGAAAATAATTTATAGCCGGGTTGCTCCACTGGGCAGTTCTGCAGAGTCCAAAAAGTGACTACCTTGGTTTCCCCGACCTCTATATATAGCAACGTTGAGTTTTTCGCTGGGTGAATGCTGGTAAACCATCACTTTAAAATTCACTCCATTTATATATCTGAATTATTTTGTTATAGAGCAACCCTGGTCCTTCTACATCTCTCATCAATGGTGCTGTTTCCTTGGCTGATTTAGCTGAATCCAACTGTCCACGTGCTGTGGAAATATGGACCTCCTCTGCATCTTCTACTATTTACGATTTTGTGGCTTCTTTACAGTCCCCTGAACCTGAGCAAGTACGTATTTAGTATCAATCAATGTGTAGTCAGTCATGTATACATATATACACTTTTACACATTTATTATTTTATTAAATAAAATCCGTCAAACAAACAGTACACTATTAAAACAACCAAACTTATTACAACAACCAAACAACAAAAACAATTATATATATATATATAAAGGTATACGTATATTACGCAAACCTTCGTGCACAGTGCATTTGGTTGACTCTGTGGAAAATCAATTCCAGAAACAGCCCTCGATACCCTTGCCCCGAATACTATATTCTGTAGTTGTAACAAAGATTTGGGCTGATCATATTAAACTATCAGACACTGTACATATATATAGGGAGTGGGGCAACTTGGGAAAAGGTGATCAGACAGCATTTTCGGCTCTAGTGCTCTTTATTATGGCAACTACAAATGGTATATATAAGTTTATTCTCATTTTAAAGAGCATAAGTTGTTGTTTCCAATGGACTTTAAAATACCTATAAATACTGAACTGGTAACATTGCAGTCCAAGCCAAAATCAGGTGAAGTATCATTTTGAAGTTTCTGTTTTTCTGCCGTATACAAGTTTGTTATGGTTCCGAACATGGGCGCACCCGGGGGAGGGCGGTTCCGCCCCTCCTTTTTGTCCGACCCCCCTCTGGAATTTTTGGGTGAGACAGCAAAAATTGAGCTATTTTCAGTGCATAAAACTAAAAATTATGAAACTTTTCCCGCCTACGGCGCTTTTATATCTCAATTTTTCAAATTTTCGTCGCCCGCAGCGCTGGCTTTTCTATCTCAACTTTTAGAATCTTTGGCGTCTGCGGCGATTTAGTAGCTCAAGGCTTTTAATTTTTCACGTCTACGGCACCATTCCATCTCGATTTCTAAAAAGTTTCTTGCTCAAGTTTTTTTAAATCGTTGAGCCTGCAGAGCTTTTTATTCAAATCTTTTCAATTAATTTCTCAACTTTTATTATCTTTTTTAAAGGTTTCCATTGCGGATTTTTTATAATTTCAAACATTTCTCAACTTCTGGGAAACTCTGCCCCCCAGATCCACCGAGTAGGCTACTGACAATTGCCAAATTTCATCACTTGTGCTGCAGCAACACTGAACTGTCGAAATTTCTTGCCGCCATCCGCCCCCACCGTAAGCGAGTTGGCGAAAGCAAAACTTATTCGGTTCGACCCCCCTTTTCAAAATCCTATGTGCGCCTCTGGTTTAGAATGTTTTAGACAGAAATTTCCTTAATTTTTCAGTGACATTAATGCTTTTTCACTAATGTGTACACTCTAATCTTTATCGACATATATAAAACCAAATTTTTTTAAAGTGCTCAAAAAACTGTTTGGCTTCTAAAATCATTCTTATCATCTCGTTCAAACTTCACCTAGGGCATTTTTACTTCTGAATTCAAAAACATTGTCTAATGACCTTATTACGAAATGTTTTCGACAATTTTAGCAAAATCTTTAAACCCTTTGACAGCGTCGGCAAAGGCTGTAAAACCGTAAAAATAGTATATATAACTAAATGGCAGGTAATGCGAAACTAAAACATAGAAGTCATTTTAAAGCATTTTTCAGATTTAGAACCGATTGCCCAGAAATCTTGAAAATCAGTGTTAAAATAGGATATTGGCTTCATACATGGGCAAGGTCTCTCTTCACAGGGTGTACTAGAAATTATTTTGCGCGGTCCCCCATCTCGCAATGAGGGGGGGGGGAGGAGAGTGGCGTGCAGAGGCTAGGTATATATGCAGAATACATTTTTAAAGTATTAGCAAATGCAGCCCATCTTAAATTTTCACTCCTTTGTCTTCTCCTTAAATTAAATTAAATAGGACAGAATTTTGGTTAATTCTAAAGTAGTTTTTCTGAACAATCCAAGCTAAATCCCGCAACTTTGACATTATGAACAGCGCTCGCTTGGCTCGCGCTGCGCGGTCCCCCTGATTTTGCTTGCGCACTGCGCGGTCCCCCCCCCAGAAATCAGGGTGTACCTGGTACACCCGCAGTACACCCCTTGCGCATGTATGATTGGCTTTGGGTCGCCTTATCGCTTGAAGTTTTTCCAATTACTACGCGGTTTTGGATGTATATTTAACTTGACTAACACTAGTTTCACTTAGGCTCTCACCAAAGGCAAAATAATATCGTATTTGCACTTTTGAGTTATGACATTATGACGTTTCAACCACGAATTTCGCGAAATAGATATATACGTCAGCTGAATGAAGTCGTATGAACAATCTTTATGTGTAACTAAATGTGGCACGAACCCAAGTATGTACGCTGTCACTGATCTCTGGTTTCATATATAAACAGTATAACATTCAATTTGCGTAAGATATTTTATCAATAATTAGTAATTCCAATGCACTTAAGGTAAATGGCTTTCTGCAGTAAGGCTGAAAGCGGCCTTTGAAACGAAAATCAGAACAGCGCAAGTAACTCTTGATGTTCTGTGTATTGGAAAATTGTGAAAACTGAAATGTATACGTTATCAGGGCGTAATGTCCTTACTATTTTAAAAGGAGTTTTAAACAAACTATGGACGTTGGACATCTATTTGTATAATATCTCAACTCAATTTGGCGAAAACTGAGTCGTGACAAACGTTGTTTTGCTTTTGGTACGACGATACTGTAGCGTAAAAATTGTGTTTATCTTTACTAATTGAAAAAATGTAGAAAGTTGCTGTTTAAAAAAACTGCAAAAATGGAAACCGACCGCTACCTTAAATTTGCAACATTTTAAAAAATGAGTGCAGGCACTAGCGTAGATACGGGGGGGCGGCCGTCCTCCCCAAAATAATGGCTTTGCCCCCCTGAAAAATTGGGCAAAAAATGTTACGCCCGCTTGGAGCGCGGGCGTTTAACGTTATTAGAAACATACACAAATTATACATTAATGCTTTCAATTAGCTCAACATTGATGCATTTTCTATACCATTAAAAAATTGAATTTTGGCTATTTATATACATTATCAAAATTATTCTTTTTCATTAAGCATGCTAACAAACGTTTGTATATATAAGTTAAAGTTTTGCTGTTATCTGCGTTATTCCCAACATCATCAGCCTTGGCATAATTGGTTGATATCATCAGAATACGCAGTTCTTACGTAATGGGAGCATCCTAATGGTTTCAGTAAAGCAGTAAAGACAGTTCAAGATAGTAAACGTAGAAAATAGCAAATAAAAGTACAAAATGTTGTTAGTCAATTGATAAATCATTTATAAAGAATTAATTGTTTCAATAGCGTTTAATTGCGAAATTTAAAAATTTTTTCAAACTGAGTACAGCTTAATTTATCACTGCTTTTGTTGTGTCTATTGTATCAATGTATATATATACGTATTTATGCACTAATTGTATGCGTGCTTCTAACATCACGTATGTCTGGAGTTGGTCGCCAGGGGACGAAACGACTTTTTATCTAAAAATGGGTGGTTAATTTAATCACTAAAATAAACTGATTGTAAGCCCCTGATGAGTCCCACAATCAGGTCAGTCGGGCATAACAAGGCGGTCCGCACTAGCGTAGCCAGAAAAAAATTTCGGGGGGGGGAATGCAAAATTTTTCCTGGGGGTCTGGGGGGCGGAGCCCCCCAGAAGCTGAGAAATTTTTCTATTTCGTGACCTTCGTGGAATTTTCACAGAGCATTCGTTGAAATTACAATAATCTTTAAGGCGCAGTGCTTGTTTATGCACCTAAATAATGCAGAAGGTGGTCAAAGTAGATTAAATAGGGTAATTTGTACTCATTTTTTAGTGCAAAACACGTATTATAATGGTACAATACACATGTTTCGCGCCGAAGGCGCGAAAATTTTTTGAAAAATAGGCGTTTACACACGTGGCAGGAAAAAATTTCTGGGGGGCAACACCATTTCGGGGGGGGGGGAATTCCCCCCATTCCCCCCCCCCTGGCTACGCGCCTGGCGGTCCGTATATGAAAATGATGCACTTATATATGTAATCTGGCACAATGCTGTTGCACTTCTTATTTCTATACCACAACAGTCTACAATTTTACTGTCATAATTTTATTAATATAGTCCGCATTAATCTTTGTTTTGTTTTGTGGTTCTTTAATTTGCTCTGCCCTTGGTGGCCAGGAACGGTCTTGAGCTTTGCTCCCACCTGGTTGCCTTGGGCCGGTGCGGATTCGCACCCAAATCTGATGGTTTTATTAATATAATGGACATTAAATGTCGCTGTTGTGGTACTTGTGTTCTAGGTATTGTTTATGTTAACCACTTTATGAAAATCCTCCGCTTGGAGGATCTCTTACGAAAAGCTGTCATTCCTTCCGCTTGGAGGATCTCTTATGAAAAGCTGTCATTCGCTCAGGATGACGGCACCTCATCGCAAACCCTGCGTTTACGTCTGGGCTTATTCTACTGGGGGGGGGGGCGGGGGCCCCCATAAACACCCTTCCCCCCCCAAAATCGTCCCCCCCCCAGAATCGCCCACCCCCAAAAAGTGGGTGCCCCTTATGGTACCAACTTTTGCCCTGAAAAAATCGCTCAGAAGGCCAAATTTTCAAAAATTTTCCGGCTTTGCCGGAGATTTTTAGTCGATTTTTGCCTATTTAAGCTCTAAATCCGCTTATTTTTGGCGATTGCTATAAAAATAGCGCAATTTTTAGCATGTTTTTAGAAAAATTTAAAAAATTTTCGCCCCCCCCCCCCAAAATGACTCGCCCCCCCAAAGAGCCCCCCCCCCAAGAAAAAATCCCTAGAATAAGCCCAGTACGTTAGGGTATAATCACTGATCTTTCACTGAGTACAGCTTAATTTATCACTGCTTTTGTTGTGTCTATTGTATCAATGTAAATACGTATTTATGCACTAATTGTATGCGTGCTTCTAACATCACGTATGTCTGGAGTTGGTCGCCAGGGGACGAAACGACTTTTTATCTAAAAATGGGTGGTTAATTTAATCACTAAAATAACCTGATTGTAAACTCCTGATGAGTCCCACAATCAGGTCAGTCGGGCATAACAAGGCGGTCCGTATATGAAAATGATGCACTTATATATATATGTAATCTGGCACAATGCTCTTGCACTTCGTATTTCTATACCACAACAGTCTACAATTTTACTGTCATAATTTTATTAATATAGTCCACATTAATCTTTGTTTTGTTTTGTGGTTCTTTAATTTGCTCTGCCCTTGGTGGCCAGGAACGGTTTTGAGCTTTGCTCCCACCTGGTTGCCTTGGGCCGGTGCGGATTCGCACCCAAATCTGATGGGTTTATTAAAATAATGGACATTAAATGTCGCTGTTGTGGTACTTGTGTTCTATTGTTTATGTTAACCACTTTATGAAAATCCTCCGCTTGGAGGATCTCTTATGAAAAGCTGTCATTCGCTCAGGATGACGGGACGGCACCTCATCGCAAACCCTGCGTTTACGTTAGGGTATAATCACTGATCTTTCACTGAGTACAGCTTAATTTATCACTGCTTTTGTTGTGTCTATTGTATCAATGTAAATACGTATTTATGCACTAATTGTATGCGTGCTTCTAACATCACGTATGTCTGGAGTTGGTCGCCAGGGGACGAAACGACTTTTTATCTAAAAATGGGTGGTTAATTTAATCACTAAAATAACCTGATTGTAAACTCCTGATGAGTCCCACAATCAGGTCAGTCGGGCATAACCAGTGTTGGACGCGGGCCGAAATTTGCGGCCCGCACCCGCCCCGCAGCCCGCGCTCAGATTTTTGGCCCGCACAGGGCCGGCCCGCGGCCCGCATCAATAAGATTCGGCCCGCGGCGACCCGAAACTACATTTAGGTTATGCAAGCATCATAGCATTAAATAATTGCTACTTTCATTGATTATTCGACGTTTTTTCCATAGAAACTGCCATATAAGCGCGATTGTTGTTTTAAAAAGCATTCATATAGTTGCAGTCGTGAGTTTTTCAAATTTTTATTGACTTCTAATGTAAAAATTTTTGCCTAGCAACTGTATTATTGTAGCCCCCCGCTGCTCCTCAGCTATTTTTTGAAACTTTGAAAATTTCGGTGAATTTTGGAGTGAAATCCTATACTACTGGAAGACATTGCCCAAAACGAATTACAGTTACAGTTACGCAGAGGATATGTCTTAGCTGCAGAAAATGCTAAATGAGTATATAATATTTAAACTTATAAGGAAAAGAGAAGTGGGGAAAGGAAGACAAAATATATTTCAATGAGGAAAAGTTCCATTATAATGCTAGAATTCGTCAAAAATTCAAACTTTCTTACCTTGTCTCACAAAAACTCGGCCCGCATCGGCCCGCGCGGGCCACTGCGGGTACTAATTTTCGGCCCGCCCCGCCCCGCGGGTACCCGCGGGTACCCGCGGCCCGCGCCCAACACTGGGCATAACAAGGCGGTCCGTATATGAAAATGATGCACTTATATATGTAATCTGGCACAATGCTCTTGCACTTCGTATTTTTATACCACAACAGTCTACAATTTGACTGTCATAATTTTATTAATATAGTCCACATTAATCTTTGTTTTGTTTTGTGGTTCTTTAATTTTGAATTAATAGGACAACTTGCAGCATATATAATACGCAGTGTGCATATAATCTTTACGCAAAAATAGAAAATTTTACCCCCCTCCTCTCAAAAGTCCTCGGTCAAAACCGCCCCCCTGAAAATTGTTTGTACCTACGCTATTGAGTGCAGGCATTTTAAATTAGATTAGATTTAGAGTTAGCAAAGGCGTGTGCTCAGGAAAGGGCTGTGATGCTGGTTCTTCTCTCGCATTCTCCTTTGGGCAATACGAAATTTTAAACCAATTGTATGCTGGCTTTTTCCTACAGGGGGGGGGTGGGGGCCCCCCAGAAATCCGTTCCCCCCAGACTGGGGTCGCCCCCCAAGATTCGAGCCTTCCCCCCCCAGAACCCCCCCCCCCTACCCTACAGTGCATTTTTTAGCTATTTTAAGCTTAAATTTAAGTTAAAAATAGTGAATTTTTCAGCTCAGCAACAAAAAATAGCTATTTTTAGACATTTTTCTAAAAATTTTCTTCCCTCCCCAGAAATCCGAGCCCCCCCCAGACCTGGGGCCCCCTTCTCGGACTTCCCCCCCCAGAAATTTTTGCCTAGGAAAAAGCCAGCTGTATGTATGTTCTTACGTCTAGTGTCCTATTTTGTTGTCTTCTGTTTGCTAGAATGCCGTGCGGGCCGTTGGCAGTAAGAAACGCAAGCCTGCTGCTGTTCGAAAAGTGGTTCAGTCATCTGAGCTGGTCAATGGAGACCCCAGTGTGGATGCGGTCTATGTTGAAAGCATGGCAGCACTGCTCGGATCTACTGACGATGGCTGTTCCGATCTCAAGACTGATGTCTCTAGTTTGTTCGATTTGCCGTCATCGGACAACAACAATTTTGTAAGCCTTACCTACAGTCACCTAACCTGTACATCAGATACCTACTACTTGGAGAGGAGGTTTTGTGATTCTATTGTGACTAATAGTTAGTAAAATTGGATTTATTGCAAGAGGTTCGCGAAGCTTTACAGCAGATCTCCGGATAGCTCGAGACCGCTGTTGAGTGTAATGGTGTAGTCTGTTTAATGGACTCATAGTCTGAGCTGAGGAGGCATTTGGCTCCTGCATTCATTTTGTTATATTGGTTGTTCGAAAGTCGGTTACTAGCTGGGTCGCTGTGCGCTGCCACAGGGTACAACTAACTCGTCACATTATCGAACTGAGGAGGTTTCCGCAGATTCTGTTTCTGTCGCAGAAGGATCTATCGAAATAGAAAAAGTATTGTTCCCGGGGTTGCAAGTATTTGTTCCCTGAGAGTTAGTTTTTTTTGAATAAAAGTACCCTTATTGTTAGAAGAGAATAATAATTGCCCAGTTCACTGTTTTTATGTCGTCCTTCCTCTTAGTTTCCTCATCAGAATCGAACTAAACTGAATCGTAGTTACAGCAGTGGATTACATGAAATAAAATGAAATATTAATGTTGTACTTCGTTGGTTCTTGTTTTATCCGTCTGATTGCATTGCTTCTGTTTTTATCGCAGTTTTTAATGAATCCTTTAGCTTGATTCCTCCTGCCGTGTTTGCGGTGCTCACTTAAACAGATACAATGGCCATGCCAGCCTTTCCAGTCATGCCTCTGTCTGCTTAGATTGTTCAAATCGCCCATACAAGCGTGCTAAAGCGGGATCGGTGAGTTTTCTTTTTCTTTTTTTAACTTTGTGTGATAACGAAAGTTTAGTGTGGAAGCTTGAATGAGTCTAAAGTTGTGAAAAACGTAGTTGCAAAGATTTGTAAGTCTAAGTTAACCCTCTGATATAGATATCAATCCCCGATCCCAATGTTTTGTTAAGATCAGAATTTCATTTCTTTGGATTTTGTTTTATGTGGGTTCTTGTATTTGTGAACACGGTCAATTTAGTGCGTATAAGTATAAACTTGATCAGGATTCATGGCTTATTGTAGTTACGAAGCATGCATGCCTTTTTGGACTGCAGTAATTGTGGAACTAAGGAAACGTCTATGTGGAGACGCGGTGAACTTGGCCAAGTCCTATGTAATGCTTGTGGTGTGTACTACCGAAAGCATAAGGTGATTTGAATAAACACAATTGATGTCTACTGTTTATTATTTTAAAGATAAAATTAATATGATGTAGCTAAGAAGGCTGCTTTGCTGTAGCGAACACATTAAAAATGGAAACATAAATAGCTAAAACTTACGAAATGACGTATTTCCGTGCTCTTTAACATTCTGGGACCAGTCCCGTATTTTTAGGCCGAAAGATAAGAAAGTTTTAGTTTTGGGCCTTAAGCTCTCAGTAGGCAGACCAGACACCTGATTGGTTGTTATGGCTGGAAAGAGGACACAAAAATCAACATTTTTTTGCTTTTTCAACCTTTGAGATATCTCCAGTGGTTAAGGCAGTATAATATGCAAGATACGATTTTGAGTTTCAAAAATGGCCATTTTCGAATAAATCAGTCTTTTTCAAAATTGCTGCCAAATCTTACGAACAATTTTGGTCCGTTTATACTCCACTATGGTCCATCTCTACATCGTCCAATTGCACATTTTATCAATGGCTGTTAGCTGGAGTTTGTTGTTTTAAGCTAGAGATTTGACCGAAAAATCGTTTTGGCAAAAACGGTGGTTATTTTATTTAAACATCGAATTTTCAAAAACTACTCAACGGATGCCGGAGATTTTTGGCAGAGTGGATTTTCATTCTTCTGCGGAGGAACGTTTTTCTTGGTTTGGGCTAAAACGTTTCGAGTAACAAGGAAACAATGCAAAGTTGGCGAAATTTTGTGTTATCGTGTATTCAGGCCTGTTGCGGTTCCTTTTTTTCTTTTATTTCCTTTTTCGAGACCTTCCTTTTATTTCCTTTTTTTCGCCTAAAATTCCTTTTATTTCCTTTTTTTCTGGCTGACTTCAAAAAGTCTAGGAAATTTCAAAATTTTTAAGCAAAAATTACATTTTTGCCCATATTTTTTCAAAAATTTCCGGCTTCGCCGGGATGTGATCGTATGGATTTTTATTTCAAAGCTGGTTTTATATTTTGGACGTATATATTTAATAATAACTTGAGTTGGCTTTACGTATTGTATTTTGGTCTATTTGGTTGGAAAAGTGTAGATTTAATCTATAGTAACGGCTGAGCTTTTGCAGTTTCTAGAGTGCATGAAATAGCAAATTTTAACGATTTTCTTCTCTTCAGCACATGTATTGTTTTGTTACGCAACGCAAATTTTGATGGTTGTAGGTACTTTCTTATCATAAAAAGCTAAAAAGTCCACCACTGTCCAGTCCCTGTCCACTATAAGTTTGTGCAGGCCCGCACCCAGGGTTTTGATAAGGGGGGGGTCCAAGATGAGTGCAACGGGGGGTCTGGGGGCGGAGCCGCCCAGAAGTTGAAAATCTTTTATTTTTGCCCAAAAACAGTACATTGGACATTAATTTCTTGCAAAAAGTAAATTATCGCGCCGAGGGCGCGAACATTTTTTAAAAATAGCAGTTTTTGCCATAAAAATAGCAAAAATTTTCCATTTTGTCATCCCAAGGGGGGAGTCTGGGCCCCTTTACACCCCAACTGGGTGCGGCCTTGAGTCTGTGCATATATGCTATATGCATAAAAGTTTACAAGCGGCAGTACAGATTTCAGGAGCCATTTTCAGATGTCAATGTAAGAAGAAAAAATCGCTCTTTTTCATCGAATCTATCCGATCAGATTAAATTTTTAAAGCAAAAATAATATTAAATGCGATAGCGTAGTAGCAAGAAAATAGCCTTTAAAGTTTATTTTTGCCAGTTTTCATCGGAAAAATTCCTTTTTTCCTTTTTTTTCTGTTTCAAAGTTCCTTTTTTAATTCCTTTTTTCTGAGGAAGGCCGCGCAACAGCCCTGTGTATTTGGCCGATTTTTTTCTACTATTAAGACCTGCTGAGCCAAAGCCAAGTAAACGTCCCTCTGCCCATATGTCCTTCATATTATGGCACAAAAGGAACCTTTGGTCGATTCTACAGTTTTGAGAAGTCGATGTTCAAAAATTTTTGCTGTATAATAGCCGTTGTCAGAAAATTGTTGCTAAGGTTTTTGCTAATATTGCTAGTTTCGCAAGCTCATGTGAATGTCCTGATTTAAAACTATGTATAAAGCTCTTTCCAACTACCAAAATTGCGAAAGTTACAGCGTTCAAAAAATCACCGCAAAAGCACTGCACAAAAGGTAACCACCACCTTACGGGTAATGAAACCGGCAATTAGGTGTTATAGTTGTTAGGGTGTTAGACCTTGCATTACATAGTGTTAACCTTCTCCCGGGTGAGCTTTACCTTTTGCCTTTACCTGGGTCAGGTCTGTTTTCTGGCCTGGTTGGAGCCTGGTTGGAAATTCGTCCGTCATTTCCTCTGTTCGTTGTGAAAAGAGTTCAGTACTGCTTGTTTTGTTTTTATGTTAGCTTTGTACTATTATGTTTTCAGGTACATCGCCCTCATTCTCTACGGAAAGAACAATTGTCCAAACGGAATCGGTCTCGTCAAGCAAAGCCTCATTCTTCCTAGCAGGATAAATTTATTCCGCTGTGAACCGTTTATTCACACTTCATTTGCGTGCTTTCTTGGTTGTGGCTAATTCTTCTTTCTTTCGTGTCTTCCCTGTATATAAATATTATTATAGCATTTTTAATTTTTCTTGAGTATATATACGTATATATAGTTACCTCAGGTTTGTTTTTCTTTCCTTCTGGTATCACATTGTTCTCGATTTCGTTTTCTGTTACTGCTGCTAGTGCCAGAGTGTCTGTTAATACGCGTGAGTGAACATGGGGAAGCCAGTTATTAACATCGAATTAGTTACCGTGTGTTTTTAATCTTTATTTTTTAAAGTTTAATACGTTGTAGTGCGTTCGCTTCGCATCAGAGTTTCTGGTAACGTTAACGTTTTGATTAGCATCTTGGGCTTTTGTACCTTTTTTACGATGGGCCAGTAAATGGTTTTTGAATGGGTATACACAAACCTTGAGCTTGCAGTGTTTTGCGCCTCACGTTTATGTTGGGGCTATGTAGTACGTATATTGTGATCTCTGCGTTCCTGCTATTACAGGTTAGCTTGTGTAGATTTTCTTTTTGTATTAGCTCACTTCCACAGGAGGTGCTGATGTCGATTTAATGGTTTTAAAGTTGTTTTATTTGCAGGTCATTTCTTTTTTAACAGTGACCTTTGACATTTTAGTGACATTTTAGTCCGTCAGCCAAATCACCTTCTGTCGAACTCCTGCTATTTTTTTCAATCCGGGATCTTCGTAATGTTTGCTTAGCTTTGCTTTTGAGTGCATTTTTAGTTTTCACTGTGTAAAATTAGAGAATGCTTTCACATTTCTGTAACTTTTATAAACTGAGATGCATTACGTTAGCCAATACGCATTTACAAACGTTGCGTTTGCATATGCATTGAATTTGTAATGATACATCACCTTGTCTGTCGCTAAAGGTAAAGTTAAGAAGAATATATACCTGGTATCTAGAAACCACCTGCAGCGGAAGTCAAGCTGCGAGAGGCCTCAGGAGTTGAAGGTTTTTGAAACTATATCATAAAAATTTTCTTGATTCGAATTTTCGTTCTTAGTCTTTTTTACACTTTTCCTAATTGCTTTTCCTGTACTTTGAATTTAATTAATTCGAGATTTTAGTAAATTTCTTATTTTAACTCACCTGGTATACACTTCAGTGAATGATTGTTTTTAGGCAGTTAATTGCATGCCTTTTTCTTGAGCATTGTTAATTACATTAAATGATAATTTGAGTGTGTATTTTGATTTGTGTTAATCTTTGCCTTATGCCATTCCTTCTTTTAGGATTCAACGTGGCCTTATCAGCTGTTTTGGGTGCTTCTTGTTGTAATTTAAAAATGCTTCTTATTTATTTGTGCCAAACTTTGATTCGATGTATGGTTGACGAGTAGCTTGTTAATATATTTTGTGAATTTGTATACTTATTTACTTATACATATATATCTATATGCTTTGCCATGTTTGATTGAAATTGTGAATGTTTGCATCTTGCTTTAGTTTTGTGGTTCTGGAATTTACCCTTTATTGCATTTTTCAAGCAATTGCTCACGGTTACGTATAAGCTTTTGTTAGGATCTCAACTAAAACACTTCCATTTTCATGATGTTAAAGAGCAGATATTAAGCTTTAAATTGTTAGGTCGTAATGTGTAGATTTATTTTTACACAGTGTACCGTTTGGAAATAGGTCCTTTGGTTTGTGGACCTGAATGGGCTCATCATGAATCAAAATGCAGGATTCCTTATTATTCGTAGCACAAGCCGTTGAACTCAACACTACACTTGGTTTTTGGCAGTTTACTGAGGAAGAAAATTTTCTACACGATAAATTTGTTTCATTCCGCATTTTGTTTCCATGTTTTCATGTTTGTGCCACTTTTATTTTGGCCCTTCAAAGCTTAAAACTAATAGTGATCGAGTCGTTGCTGGAGGAAAAATGAAATTGAGATAACTATTTAACAACATTTCTGATTCACTTAAGTTAAAGGTTTGTGCCTTTTGACTTCACATTTGTTGCTGTAAACGTGTCATTTGTTAAGATACAAATACTGTAGCCTTAAGTTTTGTTAATTCGGTTCGTACTATCCCTCATATTATATAATTTGGTTAGTTAATAAAAATGGTTTTGACTGGTTTCTCATTCGATAATGCAGCTAGCTATCACCAAGAGTATTATGACTAATGAGTATGACAGACAGCATTAAGGCTGTCTGTTTTCGCTGCTGAGTCGTTTGTTTACAGGGCTTATTCCAAATCTTGGAGGCGCGACTCTTTGGCGACCACTCGGGAGTGGGTGGCTGATATAATTTTGTATAAAATTTCTAGAAATGTACTAAAAAGGTCTAGTTTTATTGTATTCGCCGATACAGTTAGTTTTTAGTAGAAAGATACGTAGACTTTTGGTTAAAAAGAACACATCTCTCGCTAAATAGGAAAATTTTAGAAAGTTTGACCTGAGCGATTTTTTCAGTGCAAAATTTGGTTTCAAATGGTGCGCCCACTCGTTTTCCTTGGAAGGGGATTGCTTAGGTAGAGGATCCAGTTGTAGAATAAGCCCAGTGTATGCTGATCATTTATTTGCATTATTTTGCGTTCCTGGTGATTTTGCCGTGCCTGGCGCCGAACAAGCGGACTGGGCTTATTCTAGGGAATTTTTCTTGGGGGTCTCTTGTGCCGGGTGCCTCGGAGGGCGAGTCATTGGGGAGCGGAATTTTTTTCCAAAAACATGCTAAAAATTGCGCTATTTTTATAGTAATCTTCAAAAATACGCCGGTTTGGTGCTTATTTAGGCAAAAGCGGGTTTGGTGCTTATATAGGCAAAAATCTCTAGCGAAGCAGCGTTTTTTCAAAATAGGATTTCATCAAATTTTCGTCATTTTTATTATTTTCTGATAGTCATTTTTATTCGTTAAACGTCAAAAATTTTTGCAGAAATGCAGTTTTGTTTTGATTTTAGGCTATATTCGTAATATTGGTTGAATTTTTACCTTGTTGGCCTGTGTTGCTTCATATTTCACATTGTCCCGCGAGTATATTATATTATTATATTCTAACTTACGCGCATACTTATTATATTTTATACAAATATCAGGTGTCTAAGTAAACATCATAACTTGGAGCACTATGTAACAATGACGAGAATAACCCAACACAATTGGAGGTCTTCTGGGGCAGCGGAGCCCCCCCCCCCAGAAGTTGAAGGAATTTGTTGCTTTTTAGATGAAATCTTTCTTCAAATCTTTAATTCTTTTCATTTTGCGGAAACAAGAAAATTTGTAAAAATTTGCACTTTTTTGGGGGAAAATGAGAATTTTCAGCTAAAATGGCATGACATTTTAAGCTTTTTCTATCCAAAAATCTAGTAAAAACCTTGGACATGTGACGCGTGCGCGCGAAGTTTTGTAGACTTGCCTTTTTTCTGTTTTTCCTGATTGCTTTTTCTTACCTTCAAATCGCGATGACGTGGCTGCTCCTGATCCATCCCTAGTAGTTTTTATTATACAATAAACGTTGTTAAACATACCGGTACGTACGCTCTCATAAGCTCTCATTTCATTCTAGCCGAGATAATCCGAAGAGAATGTTTTCAATTGTATTAGAAACTCAAAATTAATTAATTAATTTAGAAACTTAAAATGAGAAATCATAATGCAATTGAAGGATGTAGCATGATGTCTCGTAGTCTATGACTTTGTATTACAATACTGATTGATTATTCAAGCATCGTCGAAGCTTAACATAACTCACAAAGACAATGTAGAGCGGGGGTTCGGGGTCGGCAGCCCCCAAAATCTGAGAATTTTTTGAAAAATCACTTAAAACGTAACAGAAACTTTGCATTCATGTTATAATTTGAGTGCTACTTCCACATTTTGGCTTGGTCATTCTTTCGTCATTTTTATTTTGGCGTCGTCAAAACTATTGTTCATTTCTGCAAACGACGCTATTTTTGACCAAAAAACCTAGCGGCGAAGCCATAAAAGTTTTAAAAATTTGGCCTTCTGAGCGATTTGTTCAATGCAACTACAATAGTTGGTACCAAAAGGGGCACCCACTTAAGGTCCCCTTGAGAGTGGGTCTGCAGTGGTTAACGAACGTCCTGTGTACTGTAATTTCTTTCACTCGTTTCGTTTAATCCACTTCAATTCTTAGGATGATTAGAATTTAATTTATATAATCCGAAGTTATACCACCTCCTGAATGCCGATAGATTTTAATCTAATTGGTATTCTATTATCAGGAGTTTGTGATAGGACGGAAAGACAACGCTACCACAACTGATGCTTTATGCTTGTAAATGCTGGGAAGATTAAGGCCGAAATCTCGGGAGATTCTCAGCGTATAAACGTATACTCTACGTTATACTGAGCTGAGAAATTTTTTTGTCTTCGATTTTGCTGAAAAGATGTATATAGGGGTTTTCAGGGTCGTAGAACAGGAAGTCCATTTCTCGAGTCAGCTTTTCGTTAGCTCAGTATAAGCTTACATCTTAAGCTTAAATCTTTAGCTTAAACTGAGTTAACAAAAAGCTGAATCAAAAAACGGACTTCAGATTCGTGTTTTACGACCCCGAAAACCCATACCTATATATATACATCTTTTCAGCAAAATCGAAGACGAAAAATTCTTCGGTTTCCCCTGGTCCCCCCTTAGAAATCGAAAAAATCTAATTTCGCGAAATCTAAAACTTTTGCGATATTTGAACTCAGCGTAGTTGAAAACATATCCACACCAAATTTTAGCTGATTTGGTCTAGTTTTAAGGATTTTGAGTGGTGGGGGGTAATCGAGATAAGACCCCTCCAACACTGCACAGGCAGCAAATGTTGACGTACTGAGCTTGTAAAACTTGGTGAGGCTATTGTTTCGCCTGCAATTATCAAACGGTGTTTTCACGAAGAGTGGAGTTAAAATTAACCCTTTTAACTTTTTAACTCGCTTACCTCTGTTCAAGAATCATACTTTGGATCAATTAAGCTTTATCCCCCTGATTGCACCTCTTGGCCGCTCTTTCTGCCGCCGGCTGACCGTGTCCACCCGGCCGGTCAACTACACTAGATTTAATGCACACTTTCATATAAGCGTGTGTCTGCTCGCTGATTGGCCCCTAAGGCTTATGGTAGGTAATTTATTAGTTATTTTAATTAATTAATTATAACTTTAATTAGGTTAATGCAATTAAAAAACTAATTCGACAAATTTGTAGCATTTTTTCCGCTCTTTTCAATGATATAAAAATTGTTGCACATTACATTCCTTCGAATTTTTGTATTATGCAACAATTTTTATATCATTGAAAAGAGCGGAAAAAATGCTACAAAGTTGTCGAATTAGTTTTTTAATTGCATTAACCTAATTAAAGTTATAATTAATTAATTAAAATAACTAATAAATTACCTACCATAAGCCTTAGGGGCCAATCAGCGAGCAGACACACGCTTATATGAAAGTGTGCATTAAATCTAGTGTAGTTGACCGGCCGGGTGGACATTACGGTCAGCCGGCGGCAGAAAGAGCGGCCAAGAGGTGCACTCAGGGGGATAAAGCTTAATTGATCCAAAGTATGATTCTTGAACAGAGGTAAGCGAGTTAAAAAGTTAAAAGGGTTAATTTTAACTGCACTCTTCGTGAAAACACCGTTTGATAATTGCAGGCGAAACAATAGCCTCACCAAGTTTTACAAGCTCAGTACGTCAACATTTGCTGCCTGTGCAGTGTTGGAGGGGTCTTATCTCGATTACCCCCCCCCCCACCACTCAAAATCCTTAAAACTAGACCAAATCAGCTAAAATTTGGTGTGGATATGTTTTCAACTACGCTGAGTTCAAATATCGCAAAAGTTTTAGATTTCGCGAAATTAGATTTTTTCGATTTCTAAGGGGGGACCAGGGGAAACCGAAGAATTTTTCGTCTTCGATTTTGCTGAAAAGATGTATATAGGTATGGGTTTTCGGGGCCGTAAAACACGAATCTGAAGTCCGTTTTTTGATTCAGCTTTTTGTTAACTCAGTTTAAGCTAAAGATTTAAGCTTAAGATGTAAGCTTATACTGAGCTAACGAAAAGCTGACTCGAGAAATGGACTTCCTGTTCTACGACCCTGAAAACCCCTATATACATCTTTTCAGCAAAATCGAAGACAAAAAATTTTCGATTTTCCTTGGTCCCCCAGATGGACGCGGGACGAAATTTTTCGTCCCGTCCCGTCCCGCACTCAATTTGTTTGTCCCGTCCCGCGGGATCCCGCAGTCCCGCAAATTTGATAATACCCGTCCCGCAAAATCCCGCATAATTTCTTAATTTGTCTCATTAGCTAAAATTAATGGTAATTAATACTAATTTAATAAGAAAATTTAAAATAAGTTTGTTATGTACACTTTACGCTATTTAATTTTCTTTGCTAAGATGCAAAGTCAGTACTTAATTTATTATTCAAATACGCTGCTGTGTGCAAAAATGTGGAATGCTTATATCATCTGCAAACAAGATCAATTGTTGATTTCAAAATATTGGCCAAATAAAATCAAATTTAGCGGAATCAGAAAATTACTGCCATACAAAAGCGATGGAACCGGGTCACCGTGTCAATTTGGGCCACTTTTCGGATCGGGTCACTGGGTCACTGGGTCAAGAGGTTGGATGCGGCCTTGATCCGGTTTTCTTAATTTCCCACAGATTATTTCTCAGAAATTTTTGGTTTAAAACTAAAACCTTTAGGTCTAATTTCAATGTGATGCTGATCCATGATTTGCATGTTTTAAAATTTAACTTGCTCTTCATCATAATTTTCGCAGCTTGAGATTCGTTCAATAGGTCTCCAGCAGAATAGTTTTTGTTCTCACCGGTTCCATGATTATTTCATTGCATAGATCTGTTAGAACTAGCTGGTTTGCAAATTATAACTGATTTTGCAGATAAGGCCAAGTTTCAAAAGTCTCTAGCTTTGTCCAGTCTTTAAGGTGGTGATTCCCTTTGGTCACATAAAGTTTGCACCATTATTACTCGTTCATTACTTGGAGTTAAGAAGCCATATTTATATCAAAATGTAGCTTGACATTTTCTCTTTTTAATGCATGCCATGAAACTAATGTTGCGTTTCTAAAATATTTTTAACACATTTTAGAAGAAGTATAATTTTCCAGAATTTTTGCAGACTCAAGTCATTTTTTTCGCGAGACATCGATTATATTATTCGATACCTCCATCAAATAGCTGGGGACGATTTTTTACTTATTGTGAAATCGCTCTTCGTTATAGAGAAATAAGCTGAAATGTGTGCGTAACCTGTATTTTGCCTACTTTTTCCAAATTTGTCAAGCGATTACTTTAGCTAGAAAGCAGCAATCGGGGCAACTAAAAAATCGTCCCTGGGTATCTTTGTGCAGAACACATTTGTTCAGTAGCAGCCCTCCAGCTTGCATGGTGAATGCTCCACAATCTTTGGAAAAAAATTGGTCGTGTTTTTGCAAAAACTACATTTTTTATGATAGCAGCCTACAGGATAGCAGTTGGAAGACGATCATGCGTCGGATAATTTGTCCCTGTGACTTGTGAGACCTTCAGATCGGCGCCCTTAGTTTGATTTTACGGCTTGCGTAGTTCAAGAAATGTTGAATTATTTGATTTCTGCAAAAATGACAAGTTTTCGACGCCAAAACAAGAAAATCGGCTATATCTCACGGTAGGGAAAAGCCAGAAACTTGCTTTAAAAAGCAAAAATGTGAAGCTCAATGAGATCTTTCGAATGAATATAGTCAAAACTGTATAGCAGCTGCCAAACGTTCAGAAATTGGGGAAAAACCACTCTGACCGGAAATCTCGAATTTTTGAATCGGGATTGCGCGGAGGGTGTTAGAACGCTAAAAGAACTTATTTCGGAAAGTTTCATCAAATTTCATCTTGATTTACGCCGCCAAACAACAATATGTGCACAAAAGGAATCACCACCTTAAGTTAAAAATCAAAACCTTGACTGGTTGTACATAATCAACACTTTATACAACTTTGAAATTATTTACATTACCTGCGTATACTCAAAATTAAACAATAAATTTTTAATCAGAAAAGATACGCAAACCAGCACAGCAAATGAAACTTATATTACCTTAAAACTAAATTTTATGGGTCTGGGTAAAACCCGGCTCCGGCCCCGGCCCCGGCCCCGGCGCACATGGGTAAAACCCGGCCCCGGCCCCAGTCCGGCGCACACAGAGTTTAATAAGTTTGTAAAACCCGGCGCACTAGCCCGGCGCGCTTTCTAGTGTAAATTCTTATGCAGTATAACAGAGATGCATGTGTAATTACGCATATGTGTAAAGATTTAAGGCGTAGTTTATTAGCTGAGTTTTATACTTTACAGTGTGTTACGCAACCTTTTCTAGCCATTTTGTATTAATTCATGGTTTGTACTTATGGAAATAAATAATTTTGAAATGATAAGAAGTATATTTTGTAAGAACCGATTAAAAAGGTTAAAATTATTCAATATTATTAATTCCTAAGACATTCCTAATGTTTAAAAAATTTAAGTTTTACGCTTTGCAAGAGGGACATCAAGGAGAACCGGAACATTTTGGTATGTCTTATCTCTCCATAGTAAACTTTACAAGTTAATAACTTTTGAATTTTAAAATTTAAATTTAAATTTATCGTCATTTTCTTTATTTGGTGTAACTATGTCAGCAAAATTTCTTGAATGCCTTTTGATTACGTATTGTTTCTAAATATTGTTTCAAGTTGTTTTAGAACTTCGTGATGTATATGGTAAAAATAAATTCAAAACTTTTGCTATGCATTTATTTCATTAAATGCAAATGTATAAGAAAAATATGAAATTGCTTGACTTAACTGTGAAAAAATCATAATGAAAACAAAACAATGCGTATATATACTTTTCCATTGTTGCAAGGGATTATATGTATATACTGTTTGCATTGTCGTAAGACAAGTTATACGCAAATACAATGTATTCTGTATTTACATGCATAATACACACGTATATGCACGTGTTTAACTGCGCCGGGTTTTCTAAACATTGGGGCCGGGTTTTACCCTGCGCCGGGGCCGGGGCCGTGTTTTACCCACCTAAAACAAATGCATGCGCCGGGGCCGGGGCCGTGTTTTACCCACCTAAAACAAATGCATGCGCCGGGGCCGGGGCCGTGTTTTACCCAGGTGCGCCGGGGCCGGGGCCGGAGCCGGGGCCGGGTTTTACCCACACCCAATTTTATAGAATAAATTTGAAGTGTGACTGTAATGTTTTGAAAACTGTTATCTAGGTTTTTTAAAAATTCCTTAATTTTGAAGTAAATATAAGAAATTTGGATCCCGCGGGACGAAGGTTGTCGTCCCATCCCGTCCCGTCCCGCGGGATCCCGCGGGCTCCCGCGGCCCGCGTCCATCTCTGGCCCCCTTAGAAATCGAAAAAATCGAATTTAGCGAAACCGAAAAATTTTGCGATATTTGAACTTAGCGCAGTCGAAAACATACCCGTACCAAATTTTAGCTCATTTGGTCAAGCTTTAAGATTTTAAGTGGTGGGGGGGGGTAATCGAGATAACCCGTTGGAGGTAACACAGAGTTGGACGCGGGCCGCGGGTACCCGCGGGGCGGGCCGGGGCGGGCCGAAATTTACTACCCGCAGCAGCCCGCGCGGGTTATTGCGGGCCGATTTTTGGAGCTAGGTTTGTTTATAAGCCATAGCTAATGTCATCTCTTAAGCTTTGAAACAAAGTAGTTTTTGAAATTGCACCTAATTTTAAGTAAAAACCGTGATTTTCCTTAAAAAAGTTCGCGCCTACGGCGCGATACAGTTGTGTTCTTCTTCACAAAAGCCATAGAGTACAGATGATTATGCCTTGTTTATATTAAATGGGAAGGTTTTGGCGGCCTAAAGTTTTGGACGATGGCGATGGCCGAAAAATTTTAGGTCGTAGTCTTTTAAAGTCTTGGGCTGTGCATTGATCTGCCAATGTGCCGTCGTATTGTGAGAGCGTGTGCCTAGTGCGCAAAATGTCGTGCGTTCAACGCACCGAATGTCCTAATTTTTCTGATCTTCGGTGGTACATGACTTTCATCTTCTTTCTTATAAAATTTTAAGCTTAAGTTTAAAAGCTTGATTGAGAGCTTTGAATTTAGAAACCGTAAAATAAATTAACTATGAGTTTTTGTTTTTGATAAGAACGTGTGTTGCTTATATGTCGAAAATATTTGTAAAATGTTTTTTGAATACCTACAGCACAGCCTCCAACACAGTAACCACAAATCAATATAAATGTTCCTTTTTGTGTATTGTGGATTCGAGGGATATATATACAGTTAAAACTGGAATCCTTTTTGTGAGCCTTTGTGCGACATGTTAAAGTTGGTTTTGGCTGCTGGAAGAAAGAAATTTCTGCAAATAGAAGAAAATTTTATTAAGATTCCAAACCTGGACACTTTCTTTATCTTTCATTCCTAAGTTTATAACAATTCGTTCAAAACTACGGGTGCACTGGCCACTAACTACCAGTATCTAGAACGTGGCTGTGCCTTCAAATTTCGAATTTCAATTTCGAAGTTAATAATACAATAAGTACAAAATACTATTATTGTAGTTTTCGTTCAAACATGATATTTTGCTGTTTTTCAATGCGAAAATAGGTGCAAATTATGGTGAAATTTTTACAATTAACTTCAGAGAAATAACTGAATGAAATGTTGATTCAATAAATTAAACTACCAAAGTTTTGAAGATTAGGCACTTCTGGTAAAAGTACAGAGAATCTTTCGACTGAAAAACATTTGTATATTATTGTTTTAATGATGATATTTAACTTATTTCGCTAAAACAATCAACTTTGAATACACAACTATCTTAAAAATAGTGCGGGCTTTTGAGGGCCAAAAATTTTGTATGCGGGCCGCGGGCCGGTCCTGTGCGGGCCGAAAATTTGAGTGCGGGCTGCGGGGCGGGTGTGGGTCGCAAATTTCGGCCCGCGTCCAACTCTGAGGTAACAAGTTCCAACCAAACATTCTCAACTCTCAACTCTTATTCTGCCACACAGCTGAGGGCCATGTTATATGATTTAGTATCCCGGATGTTTCTAATCATGGTTGGACGCACAAAGTACGACACATTATTAGCATTATCTTATACCGAAATACGTCCGTTTTAACGGAGCAGAGTGGACTCATCCAGTAATTTTTAATTTTGCTAATCGATCGTTTAGGCGCGTCGTTGCATGAAATACGAGTTAATCCACCTGGAAGTAAGTAGATTTGCGTCTTCAAATGTTTTTATAGAAATACTCAAGTAGGTATCAATTATATTCCTACCGGTCCTTGTTTAATTAGTCCCTCAGCGAGTGAGCCATTCTTAAATAGGCAGGTGGGCCTCTCTCCTCCGGAATTCTCACAATAGACTGCTTTATGCTTAAGATGTTTCTTTTGTCTCTGACAAGTTCATGTGGATACATTCCCTGCCTTGTTTGCATTGGTTCTTAGAGTGGCCTCCCAGGGCTTTTAATGAGTCCACTAGAGTGAGTGGGTTCATTTTATCACCATAATAGACGAAATTTTCACCTGGAATTGTGCAATTTTACACCGCTAGTTAGTTTTATCTCTTTCTGGGCCCCTTTTCTGTGGTTATGTAAAGTGATGCGACACCCAATTAATGGCTACCGCAGACATTGAAATAAATTGTTTCTCTACACATATTTCAACTCACAGAAACTTTTAAATTTAAAATACGTAGGTACTTATATATACTATATATCTAATTTCGTACCTAAGTTTTCTGTGTTCATTGGCAGGATATAAAAGGACGAAGCCGAAAGTACGTAACAATTAAACATGTGCATTGTTCTAAGGCTTTCCCTCAAGAGTCTTAATTTATACCGCTAATCCCGTAATTGGAGGATCGTGTTCACTGTTGCGTATGAAATATGATCATTTCAAACGAACGCCTTTTTGGGTTCAGGATTTAGCTAGTTTTAGTTGCACCTGCCTTTGTCAGATTAAAATTACCTTTTATAAGATACGTAGTACGTACTGCACGAACAACGATAACTTTGCTCTAAGATATATCCCATTTCAGCTGCGCACGTGAACTGTTTCATCACTGTATTTTTACATGTATTACCTAAATTCAGGGGCATATCCGGGAAAGGGTCTAGGAAGGATATATACGTTTCGGCAGACAAAAGTACATTTTTAACTAATTTTAATGTACGTAAATATTGCAAAAAATGCCACGACGTATCCTACCCTCCTTTGGAAGTCGGACCTCCTCCCTTGGTAAAATTCGGAATACGTCGATGCCTAAAATTTGATAACATGTTTATTCCGACTGTGAATTTGAGTTGCTAATTCCATCCAATATCACTATTGGGTAAATTAGGCTCTAGGCCAAGGATTAACCTTTGTACTAAAACGTTACTTATATATGTCCGAGGAAATTAAAATTTGTGTTCTTATCAAACGCTATCAACCTCAAGCGCTCACATGCATATGCTAAAAGTAAATACTCCTGGGCCCTGGCAACAGTCAACTTTGTGGCACTCTAAAAATATTTGAAAGTATATTGAAAATTTATGAGCACAGCTGCGTGGTTCTTTACTAGACGCCAGGAATTGAATTAAGTAAACAATCAGTCGAAACAACTGAGGTCAGGTGAAAAGTTATGGATGAAACTTCATGTCTCGACCTATGTAAAATACTTGCTTCTTGCTTTTGAGACCTGCCTGCCGCTATAAATAAATTTTGGAGACAAGCCTTGCACTCCCAGGAAAATATTAAAACGAGAACCAAATCCTGAAAGCAATAAGAGTATTAACTTAAAACCTTAAATTGTGGAAGATTGTTGAAGCATAAATATATAAGTATGTAACTATTCCTGATATTAAATATATACATACTAATTTTATGTTGTCTTTGCTTAAATCCCTCCTTTTATAAATATACGTGAACGTACAATGTGATTCAAGAAAATGACAGTTTTGTATGCTTTCGGAATGAGTTAATCATAGATTTACATGGTCAATATTTGTGGTTCAGCTTCTAATTTCTTTTTCTAATTTGAGTCAGCCTGATAAAGGGGGTTAATCTTTTATAGATGGAGGGAGCTTAATGCCTTAAGTGGTTAATGCTTTCTCCAGGCGCGTCTTCTGTTGATGGTGCCACTGGTGATTACCTAACTAAAAGGACATCATGAAGTGGTTTACATAATTCTGAAGAAGCCTTATTTGGTACACAAATATGGTGGCGCAGTTCTACAGAGACCCGAAAGAAGTCGGCCGGCGTGGAGCCGCTTGAGGAAACTTCGAGCTTTTTTATGCAGATAAACTAAAATTGACGAAATTTAGTTGGAATTCGAATAGCATACTAGGAAAAACCCAGCCGAAATTAGGGATGGTGGAAATTCTGGGTATGGTTTTCACAAATACCTCAAAGCATTGTATTTTGTGTGAATAGGTGGGCGAGCGATGAAAGAGCGATGAGAAGCGAAGAGGTACTCCCAATAATGTTCCACAGATAAGAGCAAATTTCAGAATTTAGATTTAAATCTATATTCAAAAAATGTATAAAATTCACTTGTCTACAATTCATTCGACTAGATTGAAAATGATGAATTGCCCTAAGATGTAGGTTTTATTTATCTAGGTTTTATGCTGACATGCGGTTCGACTTAAGCTTGAAGCAGGTGAGGTTAACATCAGTCAAAGTTTGAGGTAGGTGGGCAACTGTGGACTTTTTGGCGGCTAGACTAATTTTCTGAATGAATGAGTTTGTTGTTGGCGGCGGGTGAATGAGTGACCTTTGAATATGGAAAAGCCGAAAAGTCGTCTCCTTCAAGCCGACTGAAAAACAAACCTATGTGCTGTGCTCTCTATGACAATAGCAATAAAAACAATACATATGTTATATAATTGTCTAAAATGTCAAATTTTGGGTATATACTTAAATTTTCCTCAGGACTTTTACCAAACTGTAACCTTACATATCCTCTGTTTTTGTCAGTAGACATTTGCGCAATATTAGGTAGACAAAACGGTCGTGGCTTCTGGGCAGGGCTGGCGCCAACGGGTTTTGGGCAATTTTTACGGCTTAATCTCAAAGATTTATTTATGATGGTCAGATTGGTGTGGCGGTTTCTCTATACTTTTATCAGAACTGCAATTAAGTTGCTCAGGATTGCGTTAAATGACGTTAGATCATGTGGGAAATTGCACAGTTTGTGCAGTCTAATTGACTCCACTGATAGTCAATTAGACTCGGCAGGATGCCTTCTTTACTCAAGTCCAGAACAATGACATGAAACTGTTTTACAACTCAGAAAAGTATGAGCGAGATAGTAGAATTACGTAATGAAAGAATGCAGTAGTAATGTGAGTGTGAGAAGAAAATTTGCATTTATCGCAAATATTAATTATGCACTTTTCAACAGTAACTCAAACTTGAAACCATTTGAAGTTGACTAACAATTTTTGAGTCGTTTTACTAAATATTTTAAAGCCCAGAGGTAGGTACCTAAAACCAGACATTTTATTTGACTTGCATACTTGTGATTGAACAGTGATTCCTCGTTACGTGTCATGATGTATAGTGAATAAACCAATATAATAATTTTTTATTATTTCCAAAATTAAGAAAAGCTTTATACTTGAAAACGTTTAAAGTCTTGTATTATGGTAGTTGCCTGATCTTGACGTATAAATATAGAAAATTCCTTTTATTGTGCTAGTTTCTACAAATGTGTACCACATTTCAGTTGAATAGAAAGGGTTAATTCTTTAGCAAATATTTACCCTTTTCTTGAGCTTTGGATCTCAGAGTATCTACTCATCTATAAAGTGGCTTCCTGGCGCTAATCACTTCAATTAGGGCTGGATAATAAGCAAATTATATCCAGGTGTCATTTTCCTTCCGCACCTTTAGAAATCTCACGATTCAAATGAACAAATGACCACTATTTGATTTGATTACAAATCGTGAACATTGATATCTGAATCAGCTTCAACATCTTAGATTAGGTTACCTATATATGCCTTGTATAGGGTTTTCTCCGTGCCGTGTAGCGGGCCTCGGGCCCTGGGCCGGGGCGGCGGCTTTGGCTGAAAACCCGGCCCAATACCGGGCCCGGTTTTAGAGGCCGGGCCCACCGGGCCTGCCGGGCTTACCGGGCCTGTCGGGCTCAATTTGCGAGTCTGAGACTTGCAGCGACTCGGGCTTTGCGCAGGGCCTAGTAGCGGACCCGGGCTTCGCAGTCCAGGCCTATCGCCGGGCCCGGGGATTCATAGCCGGGCCAATTAGCGGGCCCGGTCATTGGGCCGGTCCTGGTAGCCGGCTCTGGGCTTTGGTTGGGCTCCGGGCCTAGTAGCGGGCCCTGGGCTCTGGGCCGGGCCAGGCCCGGTCGATACTTAAGGCCCGGCCCGGTTAATTTCTTATCGGAACAACCCTAGTTTTGTGAAGATATAGTTTACATTACGTACGCAGTTAGTTACCTACCATGGACCTTTTATTTGGGCAACGATTGGTAAAGGTAAAGGTAAAGGTAAAGATTTTTGACCCAACCCTTAAAATAAATACAAGTGTAGAATTTCATTACAGCGAGAAGGTAGATTATTGAAGTATATATAATCGTATTACACATATACCACTAGCTGGATTTGTCTTAACCGAATTTTGGTTGATAATTTACTGAACAATATATATGTTAAAGGCGAATTTGTAGCAAGGTTGTTTTGATCCGTGAGATGACCACAGAAAGAGCAGTTTTTTAATATTGTATTCAAAAGCTAAGGAAATCGTTTGGGAGTAAACGATGCTTCTGCGGATAATGAGATCGTGCTATGCATGCGGTTTTTGAATCTTCTCCCCCATTTCACTCAGTTATCAGGTCTTTATCACACTGACAGCTGATCTTATGCCAAAGCAGACGAAATTGAAGTACCTAAGTACCTATTTTAAATTTAGATTTCAGAGGATTAGTGCGCTTTTATTTTAAACTTTCACCGATTTTATACTTAATACTTAATTTTATACTTAATACTAATTATGCAACGCGAAATTTACTTGAAATATCACTGAACGATAATTGTCAACACAGTACAACTGGTAGAAGTTTATGGTTTTGTTCAGGTCATGTTAGTTATGAATAATAATTAAAAACATGAGCATTTATTTTATCTCGAAATTTAAATTATGAAACTTATTGTGCCTCGTTTTTATAGGTGTGTAACTGTATTGTAGGACTATTGAGAGTTGTAACAAAACATTAGCCCACATTAGTGACCCTTCATTGACCTTCTGTGATTGAATTAACAGGTGACAAATTGAGTGAACCAAATTCAATACAAAAACTTTCAATTTGTAGCAATTTTTCTATTGTTCCCCCTTATTCTTCCCATCCTCCATTAAATATTGTTGGGACCCCTTAATTTCTTCTTCGATTACGGTAAACAAATAATGTGAACTCAATCAAATAGAGAGAGTATCTTAAAACGTCACTGCTAAAATTTGCCCCCTTCACGGGTGATTGACCCTGGATGCTTTCCTGACGTAGGTAGGCGGAGTCTAAGTGCGTCACTGGAGGGTCAATGGAGAATTCTGATTGGCCGAATTTAAAGGACCTCAAACGTCATTAATTACAACCCTTTTCCTGTGATTAAGCCCTTCCATCCTTTTCTCGTCAGTTTTTCAATCCGAGTCTTGTCCAGTGTGACCGTTTTCTAAGGTGCTCTTCTTTTGGCCTAAATTTATGAGAAGGAACTTCCTGTGTAACATGTTGTGTTTCCTGACTTTAGTGATTGTCTTAATACCCCTGTCAGCTGGTATCCAATTGCCTGATATATATTGGAATTCCACTAATTCTGAGTAAGTTTATTAACTGTTCTTGAAACTTATATTTAGCACTCGCACTTACATTAAGCTTAGTTATGTATGCCTAAGGGTTTATAGCCCACAAAAAAGTTCAGGCCATTATGTCTGCATTTTTTGAATCCGTTTATTCTAGCTATTATAAATATCCCATTTTGAAACCACAATCCATTAAGGATAAGGTTAGATAAAATTAATTATTTTAAAAAAACTGATACCCGAAAAGATTTAGTTAAGCATAGCTTGCTGCAGTTATTAGGCAAGTTTTAACTATATTATGTGGTGAATTTTACCAAGCAAATGTAGCAGTAAGCTATAGCAAAATGTTTTGGGCAGCAGAGATAGCAAGTACTCAGGATTTTTCTCAGATCTAGTTTCTGAAATGGGATCTGCTTTTTCTTTCACGTTTATGTTTGCATCTATTTAGCGTCATTTTTGCTTACTAACGTCTAACGTTCATTCGATTAAATAGTTTTCTGCGATCCTCTTGAAAATCTTGTTTTCGGTTTTTAGATGCTTTCTGGTTTTTGCCAATCAGTATTTATTTGTCTATGGTTGCACTATTTCAGGTTTTCTGATAGTGAGAATGGACTCTCCCTGAGCGCCATGATTCTGGATCGATTGAATGTCCATTGTCCTTTCATCGATATCACCGATGCCGCCGCCAGTCCTCAATATCTCACCTTACATATGGTATGTCAGATTTTGTTGATTGAGAGTACCTAGCTGTTCTTTGAGATATATTTCTACTATTGAGCTGACAAGACTAGGAAGGGATGCCTGTTCTGTTTCTGCGATCTGGTGTAGTCCAAAGCAGTTTTCTACTGTAATATTGCAATCATATATATATATATATATATATATATATATATATATATATATATATATATGACACTATATATATATATATATGTATATATATATATATATATATATATATATATATATATATATATATATTAATATATATATATATATATATGTCTACGTGATATTGTGAAACCAGGGATTTCCCAAAATCCCTGAAAATTTCAGGGATTTCACAAAATCCCTGACAATTTCAGGGAAACTGTGAAACTCGTGGAAACCTGTTTATTTCACAGTTTTCCTGACTGATTGAGGGGTTTCACAGAATCCCGTATCATTTTCAGGGAAACAATGTGAATTTCTATCATACAACCAAGCCACAATTGACATTTTAACTCTAAAATCGAAAATGTGTATTGTGCATACTTTATGCTAACGTAAGCTTTCCAGTTTATTCGACTGCAAAATTTGTTTTTTCAACAGATTATAGTCAGCAACCAGTGTAAATCTTATTCGCTATTTTAGGTTTCTAAAGAAAGCTACGAATCTTGTACACTTTTGGAAGACTCCATACCGATTTTGGAATGCGGGACTCCTTGGAAGCAGAACTTCATCACTTTGGTATTCCGTCAGTATACACCAAATCCTGGCGCCATTGAATTCACTCCTGGTCAAACCTATTATTTTATTTGTAAGTTTTATGCGAATGATATTTTATGCTAACGTATATATTTCGCTACCAAATTTCCCTTTATATACTACAACACTCCAGTTTTTAGTTCCTAGTTTATTGATATTGTTGACAGCGCGACAGTAACAGTCAACAAACAGGCAGAGTTGTATTGTAAGTTGTTGCGTAAACATCGAAACTGTTTTACAATTTATTGATGATAGAATTACTTATTGGTATCGGATTTGCCTATGTCAAGGTCTATACGCTATTAGCTGCTCTACGTATCACACTTTAGTTTTTATAGGTTCTGAATTAATTTTTAGTCAGTTTTAGTTGTCTGTCGCTTATTTCAAATGAATGCGGATTGTAGGTAAGTAGAGCATTCATAACGTGAGATTTTTCTTATTTCAGCAACCTCTGATGGAAGCAAGAAAGGTATTAATCAGAAAGCCAATGGGTTGTGCAAGGATCCTGGAATGCGGATGAAAATATCGATTTTGGATGGTGTCAGACCCAGCATTTCTAGTATGTGGACAATTGCATTTACCTTCGTTGGCTGTTACACAAAAATATTTTTAATGTTTCTATAAAATCTGAGTTTTTCATGATTTTATGCATCTTTTTACGGCGTACGTATTAAATGCTACCTTTGAAATCGGTTGACCAAATGTAATGGAAACTGTTGAGTCAGAGTAAAGCTAACATTTCAATTAAAACCTGCCGTTTTAAAACTCCACTAATGATTAGCAGGTTTTTCTGATTAATACGATTAATTGTTATATTAATCACGTCTTAGTATGTGCAAGCAATATGAGGATTGTAATTTAATTTCAGGTCCAGCTGCAGCGGACTATCTTGAGGTTCCTGCTACACCGACGCAAGAAATCGCTTTAAAACGACTCTGGAATCCAAAGTTGGGACCCAAGCCCCGATACAATCCTCCTGTGGGCACCTCTACCTCAGCGCCTAGTCCGAGCTTTGATCCGTCTTCCACTGATAAGTTCCTGGACGAACTGTTCTACAGTCTGGATCATATGCCTCCAAATCCTATTGATAGCCTCACCAGTCCTCCTGGCAGTGTAAAATCCCTCAGAGACGGCGACGAAACCAAAGCATTTGAATTTTTCTTCGCTGATAATCGAGGCCCTCTGAACCCTTCTCAGTCTACGGCATTCTTTCGACGGCCGCTGAAAGAAGGCCGCGACTACATAATTGAATATCAAGGTACCTAAGGAAATCATAGATATATAATTAATTACCTGTATTTGTAGTTTTAAAATCCAAAACCAAAGCACCAAAAATCCGAGGTCGCTGTATCCTGACTATTATCAGTGAATTGTTAGTTTTACTTAATTTGCTGTTTCAGAAATTAGGTGCGCAGCTATTTTCTTGAACTGTTAATTATTGACCAGTTTACGCATACAGTTAGAGTAACTTTGAGCATGCACATTGCGTTCTCTCATTGCTATAATTTTATGTACACTGTTTTAATGATAGACTCAATATCCTACTTATATTTTCTTTCTTTGTTTCAGGAGCTCCAGGCTATGCTGATACATGGAGATACAATGCTGCAGATCGTTCCATTCCCACTGCATTTTCATTAACCTGCATATTAACACTCTTTCTTTGCATTATTACTGCTTTCTAGTATTATACCTGTCTTACATATATTCTTCTTGGTTCTTGCCTCAGTTTTGTAACTGGTATTTATTTGTTGTGTAAGTAATTTCATTTTTACAAGGTGTATGTGTAGAACGACTGGGTCAAGTCAAGCTTTCCTGTCCACACTGATTTCAAAGTTTGCCCAATTGCGCTCTGTAAACTTCGGTTATTCCTCGTGACGAAGGACAGTATCAAAAGAGGACAGTCAAAATGACTGATGACAGAAAACAAAATTTTTGCCTTCGGTTTTTCGGCGAATTTTGCGCGGTTTTATGAATTTTCATTTTTCGAAACCTTAAGATTCGATGCGATAAAATAGGCAAAGCTTGTTAGTAACGACTCCGCCTGCGTTTTCCTTCTTTAAACCGCTTTCCAGTTGTCAGGTTTATTTTTTACAGCTTGTTTTCTTGTTGCTTTGATACCGTATGAGAAGTAATGACTGAGCTATGGGTCACAGTTCCTGACGGACGAATTATTTGTTTGTGTATATTCTGTTGATTTGTTTGGTTTCTATCATTTGACATGTACTGGTCGATAATTGTGATATGTACAATATTAATCATATAATTAATCATGTAAATAAAATCAATGATCGCCTTATACCTGATTATTTAGACATCAGCCCACAGATGGTCCGTGGATTTCAGTCCAATGGCTAGATCAAATTAGAGTTGGGCCGATTTACATAGGTTTTACATTTAAAGGAAAATTGGTTTTTAATGTTTTCCTAGGTTCGATCTAGATTTAGTGCTTTACGAGCTTTACCCGTCGGTAGGTGGATATGGATATGGAAGTGAATGAGTTGAATCGGACTCTTGCCAAAGCAGTGTTATTGGCGGTATAGTGAAATATTTGGTCCCCCTGAAATAGTTGTTCCTGTTCCCCTAGCACTGCTTTTCCTGCTGCGCCTTGCTCAGCCAAAAGCACGCAAACTCCACGAAAAATATAGACTTTTACATAAATGCACTTCTTCTGTGCTTTACGGTGGAGAGTATATGATTTCTGCGTAGAATTTTTAGAAAAACTATTTCCTAACGTAAATTACGTGTATGTGCTAAACCAGTCTTTCTCTTTTATTTTGTTACTAATCATAACCGGTAATGATCTGCTTTATGTTCCAAAGTTTTGATTCTTGCAGCTGACATGCAGCAATGTGAAAAGAAAGCTTGCTTTTGAGCAAGTTCTGATTAATAGATCAGCCATTATAAGATTGCAGCGAAGGATGGCTGAAGAATAGGAGAAAACATCAAGACCAGAAACATGTGATTCTTGATTTTAAACCGTTTCGCAAGCGATAGAATATTTTGGAAGATGGCGCTTATGCCTTGAGATTTTAAATTTTCACTCACATAGTCTGATAGGTTTCAAGCACGTTGTTTGTTAACAGTCAGATAAGTTCTTGCAAAAATATTATTCTTCTGCGCAGCAGGCCTACAATTTATAAAAATGTTCCTTTAGTACCATAAGCCTGTTGCAGAAAATATTGCTTGTTATAAAAAATAGTCGATCTTGGTAACAATTGAGTTCACTTGCATGTATGATAGGTATGATAATGGTAATTGGAAATTATCTGAGATCTAATGGAACATGAAGTTAGGATAAGAAATTTCTAAGATTTAACGTGAAGGACGTATGATTGGTCGAGGGACGTTTTTTGGATTTGGCTCAGCAGGCCAAATGCACGATAACACGAAATTTCGCAAATTCGCATTGAGTTTTCTTGCTACTCTACGTTTTAGCCCAAACCGAGAAAAACTTCCTTCCGCAGAAGTGAGAGTTTTCACTCTGCCAAAAGTCTCTGGAACCCGTCGAATAGTTTTTGAGAAGTTCAAAACAAAATAATCGCAGTTTTGCCAAAATGGTCTTTCGGTCAAATCTCTAGATTAAAGCATCAGCAGCAGCTAATAGGCATTGATAAAATGGTCAATTAGACTGTGTATCGACCCTCCTGCACAGGTCTGGTATTGATTGAGGATAAATATTGGCAGTAACATCAGACAGTAATTTTGAAAAACTGATTTCCTCGAAAATGGCTATTTTTGGATACACCATTTTTTGGCCCTCAAAATTGTTTTTTGCTTGTGCTGACTTAACCAGCAAGCATGCATAAAGCTTAAAAGATTAAAAATAAAGCTTCAAGCTTAAAAGCAAGAATGTTCATTTCGGTGCTCTCTTTCTAGCCATGACAACCAATCCGGTGTATCAACTACGTACTACTGAGGAATGGTGGCAAAACCCAAAATTTCTTATCTTTTCACCTAAAAATGCAGGACTGGTCCCAGGATGTTAAAGAACACGAAATTTTGTAGGTTTTATTTATTTATAAAGAATTAAAGCAGTATTGAGTGAAAATACCCAAATGCAGAAACCATTGCCTTAATCCTTATATGCCCGCGGCGGCCATTTGGCACATGTGGTGATTTTTGGAATCTGTTTCGAATCTGAAACCAAAGAGCAGACACCAGCTGCACAATGGCTCTCTGATTATGTGCTCCATTTTTCTTCGACACTCTCACTACAAATTGGAGTAATAGGTTCAATAGTTGGTAACGAAATAAAGTTCCGTCGTCTCATTGACTGAATGAATAATTCGGCAAATTGTGTGCTACGTATACCTGAACGGGAGGTCAAATTTCACCGACCCATGTGGAAGCAAATTTTAGTACCCCTTTTGAAAGCGATTTTACTTAGGCGTATATACTTTTGAGAGTGATCTTTAAGCGAGTTTTGCCGTTTTTTAACAAAAAGTAGCGATCTTTTAGCCAAAACAACGTTTTTCGGACGTTTTTAGCAAAAATAGTGATTTTAACTGAAAAATTCCGACGAAGCCGGAGACTTTTTGGAAATAGCAACACGGTCTTTAATAGCTGCAGAACAAGTTCAGCTTTAATGCGATGTGACAAAGTGGGTGATATTTAAGATTTACATTGAAAGGATCAAATTTAGGCCACTTTTCATTGTTGTCTTTATTTTCCTCATACTGTTCGACTGTAACCGAAAATATATCAACAATGGTTTTACATAGATTTGATTAGAGCATTTGCAACAGTTGCTGTATGCATAAATTCTAGAGTTTATTTTCTTTTCAATAAACATTTGATACATTGAGGTTCAATGAAGTTCTAAAATGTCTAATTTCTTAAATATATGTGTAACCATTCAACTAAATGCTGTAACCTTGCAGTATTATGAAAACTTTCGAATTTTCAAGCAACCTGAATTGCAATATATACTTGAAAACTGAATTGGACATGGACATAACATACATCAGACAATTTATATGAAACACGACACACTTTTCAAGAGAAATTTGAACAGCATTTATGTATGGACACCGTAGGAAGTGAATTAATTGTGCTAAACTTTCATATTTACTTGCATAATTGATGAATGACCATTGCACAATATACACACCACCAAGTTCCTGAAGCAGTTTGGAACCTGACTGGGACGGGACTCCTCGTCCCTCGAGCACACGGTTTTCTGCGCACTGTTCAGGTCAGGAGCTCTAAACCAATTACTATCTATGTCCCGTGGCATGGCTTGAAGCCGGAATTAGAAGTTAATGAATATTAATGTTTGAGGCCGGCCGGCTAACATGTCGCCGGTCACCGGTCGACCACCAGCCGGGATGCAATTTAACAATCACGAATTTAAAATTTAGAGCAACTAAAAGTTTAAAATGAACTTTAAATCTAGGTGTGCTAAAAAGCAGAAGTTGCATATTCCAAAACTACGTCACGCTAAACAACCTACATATGTAACTCATTGCTTGTTAACTCTTTCTCTCACTGGCTGCTGGCTCATCGCATCTGCATATGAGTCAGGACTGTGTTAAAAACCTGTCACCAAGAACCCAATCACTAGTTTCCGTAACCAGGACTGGGACATCCTGGGATGGTATATGTCCAGGGTACGCAGTCTATACGTCGCTAATGCATGGCAATCAAGCAGGAGGTGCTCCAGGGGCCAATGTTATCAACGTCTAAACCGGGGCTTGCAAACCCGGGTTAACTTGGCATCTTCAGCACATGAAGTTAACCCGGATTAGCGATTTAACCCGGGTTTGGGCGTATAACATCGGCCCCAGGTCTTCTTCTTCTGCTTCTCCGCATCAAGGACAGTCAGGACTTGTAGCCTGACCTATGCGGTGCCTGTTTGCTGCCAACAGGCTGCAGTGGTCTCCTGATCGCAGTTGGGCCAGAATATTCTCTGTTTTTTGGACAATCCGGCCTCCTTATCGTCGCTGATTGGTTGTAGTCGTGGGTTTATTTTCCTTATATACAAGTGAATGGCCAATACTGGTTCTCCAGTTTTCTGCCGTCTTCCGATATACATATTTTTGCAGGGTGGGCAGATCCACCGGTTCGTCTAGCTGGGCAATCGTTGATCCTTGCTTGGCTATTTCGTCCGCATTCTCATTTCCAGGAACTCCAGTGTGTCCTGGTACCCACTGGAAGGATATTCTTCCGTCCGTCCGCTTCAAGTAGAAGATTCCAGATTTGCGCTTCAATTTCACCTACGGCCGCTCCTGGTCCCTTTCCAGCCTCTGTAGCGTAGACCGGGAGTCGGTCAGGATAATCATCATCGGGCGGTCTGTTTCACTGCTCCACTTATGCAGATACCATTCCAGGACCATTTTTATTGCCTTTAGCTCGGCCCGGTAGCAAAGTTTACCGGCCGGTTTGGAAATTCGCTCAGTGGCCCCATCTGGCAGTATGATGAATGCTCCAGCTCCTCCGTCGTCTGTCGTCAGTTCCAGATTTGGCAGACCCCTCAGTATATGTTTCTAAACGTCCGCTTACGGTGCTGACTTGGCTGTTCCATTCCAGACAGATGTCTACCTCTGGCGGCTGTTCCCATGGCGGTTTGGTTGGCTGCCGTAGTATTGGTTCTCGTTTCATTCCGGACAGGTCCCCCTGACGTGTCGATTTTCTTTGGCAAATTCTCGCCATGATGTCACTGATTTCAGTCTTTTCATACAATTGCCAACAGCAGCAATTTTTCTTGGGCTTTCCTCTTCCAGGACAGTCGATTTCAGGTAGGCTGATAGGGCTTTCCTTTCAGTTACTGTTTTGATGGGAAGAAGATCTGCTTTTACCAGAACTCCTGGAATAGGCACATTACCGGTGCATCCAGTTGCCAGTCTCGCCGCTGCGCTGTTTAGGACTTCGAGATTCTGCAAATTGGTCCACTGAAGGTCCCCAGCCGCCAATGCCATATTCCGCCACCGATCTGATGTACGTTAGATAGACCGTTCTCAAGCTGGATTTGGCCATTTTCCACGACTTTCCAGCAGTGGAGCTCAAGACTTTCATTTTTGCTGTGAGTGTGGCTATGTGCTGACGAAAGGTGAGCCTTCTGTCAAAGGTACCTCCGAGGAACTTGGGATTTGCATTGAACGGTACAGGATCTTCCCCATAGAATAGGCGAATCAGTCTTCGCCTGATGGGGGTCCGTGGTGAACAGAGTGGCTTCGTATTTCGCAAAGTTCACCAACATTTTCTACTTATCTGCCCAGTTTTTGATCTCGCCCACGGTCAGCATATTTTTGCTTCTTCAATTCGTTGGTGGCTTGCCCAACCAACCAGCCAAATTTATCTGCGAACAGACTGATCCGGACATTTTTCGGCAGCGTGACAGCGAATTATCGTTGATAAATACCAGGAACAGCATGGAGGAAAGTACAGCTACTGTCACATTTTAGAGCAAAAAAGATTCTTTCTTTCTTTCTTTTTTTGCTTTCTTTCTTCATTCTTTAAAGATAGAAAGAAAGAAAGAAAAGAAAGAAAGTTTTGTCTTCATAAATTTGATTGACACACGTCCTACCAATCCAGCCTATGTAAGCTTCTTTCTTACATAGACTCAATTGCCTAGACCACTAAAGTAGTGCTTCAGATGCATGTGTGTTAGAAAAAGTTAAAACGAAGATCAAATATCACAACACCGGAGGTTCCTTTGAAATTGGCTAAGTTGACAGCAGCTGTCAGGTCAACAAGCTTCAAACTAGGGTCACTTAGATTTCTTTTATTCGGTAACTTTTCATTCTTTTCTTCTTTCTTTTTCTTTTCTATCTTTCCTTCCTTTCTTTTTCCTTCCACTAAGACATGACAGTAGCTGTCCCTTGCGGAACTCCAGCTAGTACCGCCGGAATTTGCTGTGTCTTTGATGCAGACACTAGCTCGGCGGTCAGATACGTACTGCTTGATCCAGATGATGATTTTAGCAGGGACGTTACAGCTGAGCATGAGCTTTTCCAGCATTCCTGGCACCACACTGCATCAAATGTCCTGTGTATCTTTGGCATGGCATTAAGAAGCTAAGCCTATTTCAGTTTGCCTTTCAACGACAAATGAGCAAATTTGGTTCCACAGAATTCTAGATAGAAAAGCAAAGAAATCTAAACATACCATTACACAGAGACTGCAACTGCGCATTTAGAGACATTATTTGGTTAGCCACAAATAGATGATCAGATCTGAATCAGAATGCCCAGTAAAAGCCTGTCCGGGACCTTCATCACCAGGAAATTCACCTCGGCTGACATCCCCCTGTGTTGTACCCGGTCCTATGGGACACCTTGACTGGATGGGCGCTTTGACCATACCCTTTGGCTGTGAGGTTGGTAGAGCGCAGCCTCGCTTGAGGGAATTAAGAGACCGAGCCAGGCTGGTGAAAAATATTGACCGCGAACTTCCTGTATCCACCACCACTTGGGCTTCCCGGTTGTACCGACCCATTTGGACCTGGACCCGCAATCTCTGATGGTCCACACTACCCACAGGACAAAATCCGCCTGTAAGACATTTACTGAAGCAGCTACGGTGTCCCTTGCACCATCCACTGTCTTTGACCGTTCGCGTTTAGGATTAATCATTGCAACCTTTTTGCTATGACAAATCCGGGAAAAATTACCTTATCCCCCGCAGGATCGGAAATGCTAAACCAGGTATAAGGGAAGCAGGTATATTAAAGATTGATAAGCCTGATATGGGAGTTCAGCTGATGGCCCTGTGGTGTAGTTGGTTAGCATGTCTACTCCGGAGTCAGAGGGGCCGTGGTTCGAAACCCCGCTGGGCCCATTCTGTACTTTCGATCCTGAGTGAAAAGCTGAACCTCCCTCTTCCCTTCTCTCTTCCAGGTCCTGGTTTCGTGGGTACGAGGGTGCCTGACGCCTTGGTTTCTTCTTGGGCCACCAGCCCTGGTAGAAGCGCTACATGTGTCGAGGCTGCCTCAGGACTAGGATTGGACTCCTGTCTCCGGCCCCCCAGTAGTTGCTTCTGGTTGGTTGGATCTAAAGTGGTCTGGAACGTGTGTTAGGAGAGCACGGATCCCTCGGGCTCAGAATGCCCTCCGCTGCATGCGCTCTCGGTTCGATTCCGAGTTGAGTAAGCCGCAGGACGCGTCTTAAAGAAACCCGGGGGAGATGTAAGGGAAGCAGGCATACTAAAAATTGATAAGCCTGATATGGGAGTTCAGCTGATGGCCCTGTGGTGTAGTTGGTTAGTAGGTCCTGATTTCGTAGGTACGAGAGTGTCTGACGCCTCCCATTCGGGCCTGTCCTTGGTTTCTTCTTGGTCCACCAGCCCTGGTAGAAGCGCTACACAGGGCTGGAAACTTGGTATCCTTGGACTGGTGCCTGGATGTCCAACAATTATATCAGCTCCCAGGACTTTCCAGGATTCACCAATCGCGGCGTGAGGACGTTGATGCTGTAAGGTACCTCAGGCTTTGTACCCGATGCGATTCCCCTGGCATCATACCTGGGCAGACTTTTTCTCGGACGGCGTGTAGGGAATAAAACCCTGGTGCTAGATTCACGATTGACTGACTGTCGATTTGCAGGTTGTTGTCAAAGGTGTGTGATGTCCAGACAGCAATAAAATGACTTTTTGGTTGTTTGCTGATTAGGGCTAGATATTTGCTCGCTCAGAATATGAGAAAAATCACTAGGCTAAAAGATTATTTACTCGCATATCAAAATTAATCACAAACAGTTTCCAAAATGAACTCGGCTCGAATCACAAAAGTACAACTGAAAAATAACACTCACAAAATGGCAGAGAACCACCTACGCTACCCACCGGCTACCCACGAGACTGACGACACTCTACCTGAACTTGATCCGCCATCTTGAACTGGATCATCATTATGAGTCATGTTTGAGCTATGAAATTAGCTAACAATAGTTTTACATTGATTATTCATGAAATATTTCAATTTTATTGAAACTGAATTGAAATTGAATTGAAACTTATCTACCGTATGCTTAGGCTTAGCTCACGCGTATATCCTATACTCTACAAAATACCCCCTCTTGCCGCCGCCCGCCCCGGCGCGGCGTGTCCACCGAAATTAGTATAGGGGTTAGATCAATTTTAAATGCTAAAATTTTCGGTTGCGCAACCTAGGTGAAATGTTAAAGAATAAAACAGAGTTATAGAGAGCAAAAATAAAAACGTTGACATACCGCCACGTATCCGGGCAGACTTTTCGTGCCACCAGGCACACCACCAACTAATAGGCGCCTTTTAAACGAAACTAATCGGCTGCCCCCGACCACCCACTGGGGAAACTATCCGCTACCAACAACATGGAACACGACAACAATTTACGCACCGAGACGAGAGACAGCAACAGGGGTACATAACTAACCCCACCCAACAAAACACCCCAATTACTGACCTTAGCTGAAACGCACAAATTTATTATAAGAAAAGAAGCACAGAATACAAAAGTTAACAACGACAAATCAAAAAGAAAAAGGCACTATATATGGGCCAACAAAATTAAGGGGGCGCTTCCATTATCGGGATTATTGATGTAAAATTTGGACCGATTGCTTAATTTTAAAGAAATTCCAACTGAAGTTACTTTGGTTGGCGGGGCATGTTTTGACAAAAATTTCAGCAACTGAGACCATCTGCTTGGCTAGCTACCATTATGGCTTAAAAAATCGAAATTTTATTAAAGCCCCAAACGATTATCGAATGCACTATGTGGAAAGAGCACAAAGAGAGTTTTACAACGATGTGCATATCAGCTTCTGCACGTGGTTTCTATCAAAGAGTTACAGGCGTTGAATAATTGGCAAATTTACGTTGACCATTCTCATTTCGTTTAGCAAAGTAAAACTAACAGTTCGAAAATGAATTCTAAAGGATATTTCATGATGCTTTTGTGTTGGATTTGTCTATTATTTTATAAAATGCACTATGCAACTTATTTAAAATCATAATATATGTGCAAAACAAAAGCAATTAAAGCGAAGTTTTCCAATTTATCCTTTCTTACAATGCTTCGGACCAAAGTTGCTCAAATTTTGCATGTACGTTTATGAAAGAGGTACGCAGGGGCACTTTTTTCATTTTTTTTGTTTAAACCTTAAATTCCGTGAGATATCGACTTCTAAAGTCTTTTGGAACATTTATAAAATACATCAAAATTGCACAAACTCAAAAAAATGAAAAAAAGTGTCCCTGCATTAGGTCCGTTTCTATAGATTTGTGCAAAATTTGAGCTACTTTTTATTTAGCCGTTAATGAGTGACACCATTTTGAAAATTTAGAAATTATCTCTCTTGTAAGTTGCAAGCCAAGCAATAAATTTTTTAAACTCAGCAAATTACTAGTACTTAACACCAACTATCGTTGCTGAAAATTTGAAAGAGATTGGTTGAGAATTGAATGCAGGAGAGCCGGTCCCGGTA
>JASAND010021283.1:0-25877 GCA_030248195.1 Trissonchulus latispiculum | reverse complement strand
ATTTGGGCACAACGATAGAGGTACTGGATGTCGAAGGCTGGGTAGACGATCCAGAGGCGACGACTGATGCTGATGTAGTCGTCGCTTGATTGACCGACATAGAGTCGTACATTTTTACGGGCAACTCCGATAAGATTACCATCAATGTCCAGACCAACAACTTTCTGTGGAGAGAAGCGCCTTGCAATTAGAACAGTAACAACACCAATATTGGATCCAACATCCAAAACTACTTTATCCTAAAATATAAACAGACTGAGTACATTATGAGTCAGTGGATTAGTCAATTGCTCACATAAGGGAAAACAGAAAGACTCAAGCACAGCTTGTGCACACTGCACAGTGGCATATCCTTGCCGATCATATCAAAGCAAGTAATCGTGTCTCACTCAAGCATTAAAAAGGGCCAAAGCGAACACTGTATGAACAACAGAAAGCTGGTATTCGCACCAAAATCTGCTGAAGTTAAATTACTCAGGCCTCACGATACTACCTGCAATTATAGCTACAACAGTGAAGGAAAGGCTAAGTCAGTACAGCAGGGCGGACAACATAAAACACAGACGCCTGTTTAACTTCTCTCACCCGTGGACTATATACACTCTCTAACCGATCACTCGGTAACAGGTGGATAGCAGGATTGGTTAGAACTAACGACGAAACGAAATAAGCAAATTTAGTTCCTATTGCTCACATAGAATTATAGAAATGGTCGTATAGTTGTCAGATAGCGTTAAAACCGACATTATACGCAAACTACTACTCATCTTCTAGACCGGCATCTAAAGCAGTAACTCAGTAACAAACCTTGAACCAATTTTCTTGCATCACTGATAGTCTATCATCATCATCCTTTTCCGGTAGCCGATATCCATAGTATCTGTTGTAGTTTCCATACCTAAAACAAAACAACACTTTTAGAGCAAAAACGAATTTTCGTAGAAAAATTCCATTTGTGCCTAATTTATTCCATGCGTAAACTTTTTAAAAATTTCAGCGGTCCTTTGAAATGTAAAGAATTAACGATTTGAACACCGATTTTATTTGCAAAAACAAAAAATTCCTCAACTTCTGGGGGGCTCCGCCCCCAGACTCCCTTCCCTGGTACACAAATTTTTCAGTCGGAACACGCACTCCCGTAAGAAAATCCTGATCCGCCAGTGACGTGAAGTGATTATATGCGGCGCGTGTTTCGTGGCTTTACTGTACTTATGCCTATTGTTTGAAGTTACCGCTTTGCGATAACAAAACTACAAACTGTCCTTCTGCCTACAAATCAAAACTACAAATTTAACTTGTGCCTACAATTTGACCTTTACTAATCAAAACTGTCCTTTTGCCTACAAATGCATACCGTAATACTTAGATCTTTTACAAACAAAATAACAAAGATTTTTGTCAAAGTAACAAGAAAGTATAGGTATCAAGGCAAGGTGACGGACCTTTCCAAGACAGAGTAGGATAGAGTAGAGTTGAATAGGGTAGAGTAGAGTTGAGTAGAGTATATACATAGAGTAGAATTAAAATTAACTCTTTTCATGAAACCTTGTACTTAATTTTAACCCTACGTGTTTTAACTCTGTTTAACTCTGCTGGGTTAAAAACTAGAAACTTAGTTTAGTTGTATTCATTCATTTAGATATAAAGATGACTTCTTAACTACAACTAACGCATGAGTAATAATGGTTCAAAGTTGATATTTCCAAACGGAATCACCACCTTAATCCACTGGCTTATTTTTAGGCCAAAATTTATGGGGGGGGAGCGATATGGGGGGCAAAATTTTGCCCCCCCCCCAACGATGGAGGGGGGAATGGAGAATGGGGGGGGGATAAAAATGAGCCTGTCGCCGCTGCGCCCCCCGCAACTCCCCCAAATTTAAACTTACAGAATTTGGAAATTGTACAAATTTCATGCTGTTAGTAGACAAGAAGGTGGCGTAGCCAGAAAGGGGTGGGGTGGGGATGGGGTCGATGTGGGGAGCCTTGGAAATTTCACTATAAAGCATCTCTGCCTCGAATTCACAAGAAAAATAAAACTGGGGTGACCCATATTTCCAGGAATATTTTATTCTGGCTGCGCCTTACGGTGTTGTTAGTATACAAATTTGAATTTGATTTTAATAGATGGAGGGAATTCCATAGTTCATGGTGGGCTAATAAATTTGTTCATTTTCAGGTATCCCCATCCAAATCAGTCAGCAGTGAAAGAAAAATGAAAGAAACCTGAAACTATTGGATAACAATATAAAACATAGAAGGTACTGCAAATGCATACATGCGTTGTTAAAAATAAATATCATGTGTATATTAATTAATATTTCTAATATAGTACTCAGTTAGCTTTCTCTAGAAGTAAGACCAAAGTGAACAGGTAAAGTACGTATCTTAGCGTTTGGCGCATAAGAAATTTTTTGTGAACAACCTGATAAACACCAGAAGTCAAAAGTTTATGGGGGGGGCTTTTTATGGGGGGAACTCCAATGGGGGGCAACCCGCCACGGGGGGGCCCCACCCCCCCCCCCCCAGTAAAAATAAGCCAGATCCATGCTGTTATCTGACTATGTGTTAGAAAATTTGTCCACTTGTGTTTGTTTGCTTGTTTTTTGTTTATTTCTTTATTTATTTCTCTACAATTTCTGTTTAGTTTGGTAGTGTGCGTTGTTATTGACTTCTTGAGTTTTGGAGGATTAGTGTAGGCATAAGTACAGTCTTGAGTTTTGTCACAGAGTAGGCAGAAGTTAAATAGGCATAAGTACAGGACACGGTTTCGTGGAATTAAAACTGCTAATTTCTCGTTTAATTTCAAGCACAGTTCCAGCTGAAGAGAATTAAACCATTCCAGCTGAAGGGGGAAACGGAAAATACTGGAAAACATGGAGATTAGATTACAATATTTGTTCTGGAAAACCCTCCTTATTGCAGAATTAGGAAACCTGCGTACGTACCGGAATCGGGACATTCTCTCATTGAACTTTTGAGGCGGCTTGGCTTCCTTATCCTGTACGCCTCCATGAGTCTTAGGCCCACCTTTACGTTGCAACTTTCCAACCCGCTTTCCAAGTGACTGTCGCCGATTTGATGTCGCTGAATGATGTCGTCCCCGTTTCTCCTCTTTATCTCTTGATTCAGTTGAACTGCTCGGCTCAGCAGCCCTTGGATGATACTCGGTTTTTCTGTCTAAAATATATACATATATACCCAAAAAATCGCAGCTACAATATAATGTATTGCAATTATCAAAACCTTAATGAGCATTTCGCATCAGATCGGACTAAATGCCCCAATTTCTTAAACATAAACCTTCTATGTGGTAAAAGCTGTGTAACTGTGTTTTTCTAGGGATTTTTCCGAAGGAGTGGCTTCCACGGGCAGGGGGGAAGGGGCCCGGGCCGGGGAAGATTTATTTTAGGGGAAGTGAAAGATGCAAAAATTGGTACATATTACATTTGCAAAAGAGCCAAAAACTGGTATATGGTTTTGGCGTAATTTGCATGGAGAAAGGCTAAAAACTTTCAAAAATGCCTGGATTTGGGCTAAAAATGACATTGTTGGGTGTATAAACTATCCGGCAAAGCCGGAACCTTTTTCAAAATGAGCACCCAAAAATGGGCACCCAAAAATTCCCGTGGGGGAACAAAAAGCAAGGGAGGGGCCATTTCGGGGGAGGTAATAAGAGCAATCTCGGGGGAAGGCCAATTTCGGGAGACCCCCGCTCCAGTAAGAAAATATATATACCCTGTCTTGTCCAAGTAAGTAATCTTAGTTTCAGATAACTTACTGGCATGCAACTTGATAACTTTTTCCGGCTTTTCACCAACCACAGGAGAGACAATTGGATCGTATGATTTGAAACCTTGAGGCACATCTACTGATATGGAAAGAGACTTTTTACGCTGTCTGTTTGCAAGAGGGGAAAGTAAGGGATGTGAGCCACTAGGATCTGCATTTCGTTCTCCGGAGGGATCGCGGCGACTTATCTCATGACCGGCAACGCTGCGAGAACGCTCCCGGGTACCACCAATGTCCGAATCGCTCAGAGAACTAGCATCCACAGACTGATCAAGGGCTAATCCTTCAGCTGTCAGACGCGAATCAGCCTCAACCTTATTGCTCCCGTGGCGACGCCGACGCTTGCGTCCGCGCCTACCGCTATGACCGCCAGCAGGTGAAATCTCGCACACGTTAAGGTTAAGAGGATCTCTGAAATTGAGCGGGATCTGTACATCAAGTGGTTCCCAGATTGGCTTAGGAGATGGAAGCGGGGATGGATTAGGTGAGGGCCGTGGTGTAACCTTACTGGTTGGAATGCTGCTTAGGTTAAGAGGATCATTGATGTTGCCACCGAGGAGAAATTTAGATGGAAGCACAATTCTTTCCCGTTTAGAACGAAAACGACGCAAATCAAAATCTGGATACTTTCGCTTTTGACCAGGGAATCTTTTGCCAAAAGGCTGTCCGAAGTTTGTAGGACGGCGGCGAGGTTCAGCAGATGGAAGAGGCAAAAAGGGAGGCTCTCGAAAATGATCAGACTTTGATGGTGCTAGGCAATCTACATTGGACTTATCCGAAGTCTGATCATCCCCAGAAGCCCCAGCAGACATAGGTAAGTCGCCATCTTTTCCACCACAAGAATAAGGGCTTGATTTCTTGTGATATTCTTCTTGATGTTTTGGAGATTCAACAACAGTAGGCTCCATAACTGAATGCATGTAATAATATTACATAACTAACTATAACGAAAAAACAAGTCAATTAAAATACTTTATATATATAATACACAACTTATAGATCGGTGAGCATATAGAGGGCGGGGAAAAAACCAACCCGCAAGTGGTGGGGAAAAAACGATGGGGATGGATGTTTGGGCGATGGGGATGAGCTAGCGGGCTCAAATTTGGCGTGCAAGTTGGCAGGGCCCATCCCACCTACCACATGAAATTTGAGCAAAATCGGACCACTTTTGAGCATTTTTTGACATTTTGAAAATTTTGGCATTTTCGACTCCCCAAAAATTCAAAATTTGCCTATTTTGAAGGCCTGTAGAAAATTTTCCATAGTAGTTAGCTAATAACATTTGATAGTTTCTATGAGAACAACGTGTGCTCTTTCCAAAAATGTCGGTCTCGTCTTCCTGCGATGCTTGGCAAGCTGCCAGCAGAATTCTAAAAAAATGGGAAAATAACACCAAGGGGTGGGAAAAAACCAATTTTTGCTTTTGCTGCCAAACTCCGAAAAATGGTTATTAGTTGCTCAAAAGCCATTCACATGGCAATTTTAATGCGCTCTTTCACGTGAACAGCTCAAAATTGCATTTTAACTTGACAATTTTGTGCCAGCCGGTAAAAACCTCATTTCAGCGGATCGAGTGTTTGGCTCAGCTAAAGTGGCCAAAATGTACTCTGGGACAAAGAAATACGCGAAAAAACACTGAAACAACATTTATTGGTTTGCCGCTACTTCCGAAGGAAAAGGGCAAACCCTTATTCTCGTCGTGTTATTATTATTGGGTTGCCGCTTTTTACACAAAAAGGCAACCCTTTCATCTGGGTATGTCCGTTTTTATTATTATTATTATTATTGTGTTGCCCACCTTTCCAAAGGAAAAAGGGCAACCATTACTATTGTCTGTTTATTCTTCTTATTATTGGGTTGTCGCATTTTTTTAAAAAAAAGACAACCCTTTGATATGGCTAAGTTTCTTTATTTATTTATTTATTTATTTATTGTGTTGCCCACTTTTCCAAAGGAAATGGCAACACCTTGTTATTGGTCTGTGCTTATTATTATTATTATTATTGTGTTGCCCACTTTTCCAAAGGAAATGGCAACACCTTGTTATTGGTCTGTGCTTATTATTATTGGGTTGTCGCATTTTTTTAAAAAAAGACAACCCTTTGATATGGCTAAGTTTCTTTATTTATTTATTTATTATTCCGGTCAACATTTGTGTCCCCCCCCTTTTTCTCGAGATTGGCTGGGCCGATCGGGCTGAAATTCTCACCATAGTTGTAGGGCGACCTGAAGTGCTCCCGTTTGTAAGGGCATCCCGATATCTCCCGGATTCCGGGAATGGCGGCTCCCGGAATTTTTAAAAATGGTAAGGGGGGACCAAGGGAAACGTAAAAATTTTTTGTCTCCGATTTCGCTCAAAAGTTGGTCATAGGGTAATTCGACCGCGCTGATTTCGAAACCGCAAACGAATTTTCCGGAAAATTTACGGATTTCGAGATATTCTCCCCGGAAAATATCGGAATTTAAAAATTTTCCCCAAAAGTGGTCGATATGGAGCTCAAATGAAAGAGCTCGTCGAGCTGGACAACTTTCCTTCTTGCGACATTTTCCGGAAATGCGTCTAGCGAAAGTTATAGCCGAAAAACTGAAAATCCGGGAATTCACGAAAACCCGGATTTTGGACTTAAAAATTTTTTGTCTCCGATTTTGCTCAAAAGTTGGTCATAGGGTAATTCGACCACGCTGATTTCGAAACTGGAATCGAAATTTCCGGAAAGTTCACGGATTTCGAGATATTGGACCCGGAAAATTCCGGATTTTGGAAAACTTCTCCGAAAGTGGTCGACATGGTACTCAAATGAAAGAGCTCGTCGAGCTTAACAACTTTCCTTCTTGCTACATTTTCCGGAAATGCGTCCAGCGAAAGTTATGGCCGAAAAACCGAAAATCCGGGAATTCCCGGAAAAACCGAATTTCTAAGAATTGTCACAAAAGTAGACTCTATGGTACTCATTCGAAAGCTCTTGGCGAGTAGGAAAAAAGTTGCAATAGCACCAAAGCCTGAAAATGTACCAAAACTGAGTTTTCGCCCTTTAGATAAGAGGAAAATGGCTGCGACAACCCGTTGATGCCGGCAGGATTTATTATTATTATTATTATTATTATTATCCGTCTGTCCCCCCCCTAGATCTCGAGATTGGGAAGGGGTACAGGGGTGGTTGATACCTCATTTTGAAGATATTCACTTGGACGTTGGATCCTCAGTTGGGCAGTCCGATACCTTGCTGATTCCGGGCATGGCGAATCCCGGAATTTTTCGGTTGGTAAGGGGGGACCAAGGCGAAATTTCAAAATCCTAAATTTGGTCAAAAATTTTTTGTCTCCGATTTCGCTCAAAAGTTGGTCATAGGGTAACTCGACCACGCTGATTTCGAAACTGAAATCGAAATTTCCGGAAAATTTACGGATTTTGAGATATTCGACCCGGAAAATTCCGGATTTTGAAAAATTTCTCCAAAAGTGGTCGACATGGTACTCAAATGAAAGATCTCGTCGAGCTGAGCAACTTTTCTTCTTGCGACATTTTCCGAAATTGCGTCTAGCGAAAGTTATGTCTGAAAAACTGAAAATCCGGGAATTCACGAAAATCCGGATTTTGGGTCGAAAAATTTTTTGTCTCCGATTTCGCTCAAAAGTTGGTCATAGGGTAACTTGACCACGCTGATTTCGAAACTGAAATCGAAATTTCCGGAAAATTTCCGGATTTCGAGATATTCGACCCCGAAAATTCCGGATTTTGAAAAATTTCTTTGAAAGTGGTCGATATGGTGCTCAAACGAAAGAGTTCGTCGAGCTGAGCAACTTTCCTTCTTGCAACAATTTCTGAAAATGCGTCTAGCGAAAGCTATGGCAGAAAAATAAACAGAAAAACCTATCGTGGGCAACACGTTCTTGCAGTAGCGCTAGTTGTGTTGCCCACTTTTCCAAAGGAATGGGCAACACCTTGTTATTGGTCTGTGCTTATTATTATTATTGGGTTGTCGCATTTTTTTAAAAAAAAGACAACCCTTTGATATGGCTAAGTTTCTTTATTTATTTATTTTTTATTTATTGGGTTGCCGCTTTTTCAACAAAAAGGCAACCCTTTAACTTGGGTATGTCCGTTATTATTATTATTTATTATTTCTTGCCGTATGTGTCCCCCCCTCTAACTTTTGATTGGCTGGACCAATCCGGCTGAAATTTTCAGGGGGACTTGGGGGTGACCTAAAGTGCTCCCGGAAGCGCGGGCAGTTCGGTACTTCCCGGATTCCGGAAATGGCGGTACCCGGAATTTTTTAGAATGGTAAGGGGGGACCAAGGGAAACGTAAAAATTTTTTGTCTCCGATTTTGCTCAAAAGTTGGTTATAGGGTAATTCAACCACGCTGATTTCGAAACTGAAATCGAAATTTCCGGAAAATTTCCGGATTTCGAGATATTGGACCCGGAAAATTCCGGAATTTGAAAAATTTCTCGAAAAGTGGTCAATATGGTACTCAAATGAAAGAGCTCGTCGAGCTGAACAACTTTCCTTCTTGTGACATTTTCCGGAAATGCGCCTAGCGAAAGTTATGGCCGAAAAACTGAAAATCCGGGAATTCCCGAAAACCCGGATTTTTGACCAAAAAATTTTTTGTCTCCGATTTTGCTTAAAAGTTGGTCATAGGGTAATTCGACCACGCTGATTTCGCAACTGAAATCGAAGTTTCCGGAAAATTTCCGAATTTCGAGATATTCGCCCCGGAAAATTGCGGATTTTGAAAAATTTCTCCAAAAGTGGTCAATATGGTACTCAAATGAAAGAGCTCGTCGAGCTGAACAACTTTCCTTCTTGTGACATTTTCCGAAAATGCGTCTAGCGAAAGTTATGGCGGAAAGACTGAAAATTCGGGAATTCCCGGAAACCCGGATTTTGAACGGAAAAATTTTTTGTATCCGATTTTGTTTAAAAGTTGGTCATAGGGCAATTCGACCACGCTGATTTCTATACTGAAATCGAAATTTCCTGAATATTTACGGATTTCGTGGTACTCGACACGAAAAATTGACTTGTTGATTAGAGGAAAAATGCAGCGGCAACCCATTCATGCCAATTTGCTTGTTTATTTATTATTCCGGTCAACATTTGTGTCCCCCCCCTTTTTCTCGAGATTGGCTGGACCGATCGGGCTGAAATTCACAGCACAGTTGTAGGGTGACCTGAAGTGCTCCCGTTTGTAAGGGCGTCCCGATATCTCCCGGATTCCGGGAATGGTGGCTCCCGGAAATTTAAAAATCGTAAGGGGGGACCAAGGGAAACGTAAAAATTTTTTGTCTCCGATTTTGCTTAAAAGTTGGTCATAGGGTAATTCGACCTCGCTGATTTCGAAACTGAAATCGAAATTTCCGGAAAATTTACGGATTTCGAGATATTCGACCCGGAAAATTCCGGATTTTGAAAAATTTCTCCAAAAGTGGTCGATATGGTACTCAAACGAAAGATCACATCGAGCTGAGCAACTTTCCTTCTTGCGACATTTTCCGGAAATGCGTCTAGCGAAAGTTATAGCCGAAAAACTGAAAATCCGGGAATTCACGAAAACCCGAATTTTGGACTTAAAAATTTTTTGTCTCCGATTTCGCTCAAAAGTTGGTCATAGGGTAAGTCGACCACGCCGATTTCAAAACTGGAATCGAAATTTCCGGAAAATTTTCGGATTTCGAGATATTCGATCCGGAAAATTCCGGATTTTGAACAATTTCTTCAAAAGTAGTCGATATTGTACTCAAATGAAAGAGCTCGTCGAGCTGAGCAATTTTCCTTCTTGCGACATTTTCCGGGAATGCGTTCAGCGAAAATTACGGCCGAAAAACTGAAAATCCGGGAATTTCCGGAAAACCCGGAATTTTAAAAATTGTCCTAAAAGCTGTCAATATGGTACTTATTCGAAAGCTGTCAGCGAGTAGGGAAAAAGTTGTGATAGGGCCAAAGTCTGAAAATGTTCCAAAACTGAGTTTGAGCCCGAGCCAATATAAGCACAGAGGAATAAGAGGAAAATGCGCGACAACCCGTTGATGCCGGTAGGATTTATTATTATTATTATTATTATCCGTCTGTCCCCCCCCTAGATCTCGAGATTGGGAAGGGGTACAGGGGTGGTTGATACCTCATTTTGAAGATATTCACTTGGACGTTGGATCCTCAGTTGGGCAGTCCGATACCTTCCGGATTCCGGGAATGGCGAATCCCGGAATTTTTCGGTTGGTAAGGGGGGACCAAGGCGAAATTTCAAAGTCCAAAATTTGGTCAAAAATTTTTTGTCTCCGATTTCGCTCAAAAGTTGGTCATAGGGTAACTCGACCACGCTGATTTCGAAACTGAAATCGAAATTTCCGGAAAATTTACGGATTTCGAGATATTCGCTCCGGAAAATTCCGGATTTTGAAAAATTTCTCCAAAAGTGGTCGATATGGTACACAAACGAAAGAGCTCGTCGAGCTGAACAACTTTCCTTCTTGCGACATTTTATAAAAATGCGTCTGGCGAAAGTTATGACCGAAAAACTGAAAATCCGGGAATTCACGAAAACCCGGATTTTGTACTTAAAAATTTTTTGTCTCCGATTTCCCTCAAATGTTGGTCATAGGGTAATTCGACCACGCTGATTTCGAAACTGGAATCGAAATTTCCGGAAAATTTCCGGATTTCGAGATATTCGCTCCGGAAAATTCCGGATTTTGAAAAATTTCTCCAAAAGTGGTCGATATGGTACTCTAACGAAAGAGCTCGTCAAGCTGAACAACTTCCATTCTTGCGACATTTTATGAAAATGAGTCTAGCGAAAGTTATGGCAGAAAATAAACAGAAAAACCTGTTGTGGGCAACACATTCTTGCAGTCGCGCTAGTTTATTTATTATTCCGGTCAACATTTGTGTCCCCCCCCTTTTTCTCGAGATTGGCTGGACCGATCGGGCTGAAATTCTCACCATAGTTGTAGGGTGACCTGAAGTGCTCCCGTTTGTAAGGGCATCCCGATATCTCCCGGATTCCGGGAATGGCGGCTCCCGGAATTTTAAAAATCGTAAGGGGGGACCAAGGGAAACGTAAAAATTTTTTGTCTCCGATTTTGCTTAAAAGTTGGTCATAGGGTAAGTCGACCACGCTGATTTCGAAACTGAAATCGAAATTTCCGGAAAATTTCCGGATTTCGAGATATTGGACCCGGAAAATTCCGGATTTTGAAAAATTTCTCCAAAAGTGGTCGATATGGTACTCAAATGAAAGAGCTCGTCGAGCTGAACAACTTTTCTTCTTGCGACATTTTCCGGAAATGCGTCTAGCGAAAGTTATGGCCGAAAAACTGAAAATCCGGGAATTCCCGGAAACACGGATTTTGAACGGAAAAATTTTTTGTCTCGGAGTTTGCTTAAAAGTTGGTCATAGGGCAATTAGACGACGCTGATTTCGAAACTGAAATAGAAATTTCCGGAAAATTTCCGGATTTCGATATATTCGACCCGGAAAATTCCGGATTTTGAAAAATTTCTCCAAAAGTGGTCGATATGGTACTCAAATGAAAGAGCTCGTCGAGCTGAACAACTTTTCTTCTTGCGACATTTTCCGGAAATGCGTCTATCGAAAGTTATAGCCGAAAAACTGAAAATCCGGGAATTCACGAAAACCCGGATTATGGTACTTATTCGAAAAATCTCAGCGAGTAGATAAAAAGTTGTGATAGGGCCAAAGTCTGAAAATGTTCCAAAACTGAGTTTGAGCCCGAGCCAATATAAGCACAGAGGAATAAGAGGAAAATGCGCGACAACCCGTTGATGCCGGTAGGATTTATTATTATTATTGGGTTGCCGCTTTTTCACAAAAAGGCAACCCTTTAAGTTGGGTATGTCCGTTATTGGGTTGTCGCATTTTTTTAAAAAAAAGACAACCCTTTGATATGGCTAAGTTTCTTTATTTATTTATTTATTATTCCGGTCAACATTTGTGTCCCCCCCCTTTTTCTCGAGATTGGCTGGGCCGATCGGGCTGAAATTCTCACCATAGTTGTAGGGTGACCTGAAGTGCTCCCGTTTGTAAGGGCATCCCGATATCTCCCGGATTCCGGGAATGGCGGCTCCCGGAATTTTTAAAAATGGTAAGGGGGGACCAAGGGAAACGTAAAAATTTTTTGTGTCCGATTTCGCTCAAAAGTTGGTCATAGGGTAATTCGACCGCGCTGATTTCGAAACCGAAAACGAATTTTCCGGAAAATTTACGGATTTCGAGATATTCTCCCCGGAAAATATCGGAATTTAAAAATTTTCCCCAAAAGTGGTCGATATGGAGCTCAAATGAAAGAGCTCGTCGAGCTGGACAACTTTCCTTCTTGCGACATTTTCCGGAAATGCGTCTAGCGAAAGTTATAGCCGAAAAACTGAAAATCCGGGAATTCACGAAAACCCGGATTTTGGACTTAAAAATTTTTTGTCTCCGATTTTGCTCAAAAGTTGGTCATAGTGTAATTCGACCACGCTGATTTCGAAACTGGAATCGAAATTTCCGGAAAGTTCACGGATTTCGAGATATTGGACCCGGAAAATTCCGGATTTTGGAAAACTTCTCCGAAAGTGGTCGACATGGTACTCAAATGAAAGAGCTCGTCGAGCTTAACAACTTTCCTTCTTGCTACATTTTCCGGAAATGCGTCCAGCGAAAGTTATGGCCGAAAAACCGAAAATCCGGGAATTCCCGGAAAAACCGAATTTCTAAGAATTATCACAAAAGTAGACTCTATGGTACTCATTCGAAAGCTCTTAGCGAGTAGGAAAAAAGTTGCAATAGCACCAAAGCCTGAAAATGTACCAAAACTGAGTTTTCGCCCTTTAGATAAGAGGAAAATGGCTGCGACAACCCGTTGATGCCGGTAGGATTTATTATTATTATTATTTCTTGCCGTATGTGTCCCCCCCCTCTAACTTTTGATTGGCTGGACCGATCCGGCTGAAATTTTCAGAGGGAGGTGGGGGTGACCTAAAGTGCTCCCGGAAGCGCGGGCAGTTCGGTACTTCCCGGATTCCGGGAATGGCGAATCCCGGAATTTTTTAAAATGGTAAGGGGGGACCTAGGGAAACGTAAAAATTTTTTGTCTCCGATTTTGCTAAAAAATTGGTCATAGGGTAATTCGACCTCGCTGATTTTGAAACTGAAATCGAAATTTCCGGAAAATTTCCGGATTTCGAGATATTCGACCCGGAAAATTCCGGATTTTTAAAAATTTCTCCAAAAGTGGTCAATGTAGTACTCAAATGAAAGAGCTCGCCGAGCTGAACAACGTTTCTTCTTGCGACATTTTCCGGAAATGCGTCTAGCGAAAGTTATGGTCGAAAAACTGAAAATCCGGGAATTTCCGAAAACCCGGATTTTGACCGGAAAAATTTTTTGTCTCCGATTTTGCTTAAAAGTTTGCAATAGGGTAATTCGACCACGCTGATTTCGAAACTGAAATCGAAATTTCCGGAAAATTTTCGGATTTCGAGATATCGGACCCGGAAAATTCCGGATTTTGAAAATGTTTCCTAAAGTGATCGATATGGTACTCAAATGAAAGAACTCGTCGAGCTGAACAACTTTCCTTCTTGTGGCATTTTCCGGAAATGCGTCTAGCAGAAGTTACAGCCGAAAAACTGAAAATCCGGGAATTCCCGAAAACCCGGATTTTGAAAAATTTTTCCGAAAGTGGTCGATATGGTACTCAAATGAAAGAGCTCGTCGAGCTGAACAACTTTCCTTCTTGCGGCATGTTCCGGAAATGCGTCTAGCGAAAGTTATGGCCGAAAAACTGAAAATCCGGGAATTCCCGAAAACCTTGATTTTGGACCAAAAATTGTTTGTCTCCGATTTCGCTCTAAAGTTGGTCATTGGGTAATTCGACCACGCTGATTTCGAAACCGGAATCGAAATTTCCGGAAAATTTACGGATTCCGTGGTACTGGACCCGGAAAATTTCGTGTTTATAAGAGGAAAAATGACAGCGGCAACCCATTCATGCAAATTCGCTTGTTGTGTTGCCCACCTTTCCAAAGGAAGAGGGCAACCATTACTATTGTCTGTTTATTATTATTATTATTAGCAGGTGGGTGTCCCCCCCCTAGATCTCGAGATTGGGAAGGGGTACAGGGTTGGTTAATATCTCATTTTGAAGAGCGTGAAAAGAAGGTGTGCATCCGTCAATTTCATCGCTCTATCTCCACCCAGTCGACCAGGACAGGGAATTTAAAATTTAAATTTTCAAAAATCGAAAGTGGTGGTTCTGGTTCTCTGGAAACGCCTATTATCAGTTGTTTTTCGAACTCGTTAGTCAAGATGAGCCGGTGTACTTGCTAGGACACGGCTTAGAATGGTATATCAAGTAACTTTTAGCGATATTTATTCGAAAATTCCTTATCCCAACTGCCCTTTTATGGGCAACCATTTTCCGATGAAGGTGTCAAAAATGGTCAAAAACTTTCTGTCAGCGATTTGGATGAAAAGTCGGTCATAGGGTAATTCGGGGACGTAGATTCCAAATCTGCAATCGAAATTTTTCTAGCTTGTATGGATCTCGAGATATGACCAAAAGTTACACTGTTGGAGACCGCAAAAGTGAGCAAACAGCTAGAAACGCCTATTATCAGTTGTTTTTCGAACTCGTTAGTCAAGATGAGTCGGTGTATTTGCTAGGACACGGCTTGGAATGGTATTTCAAGTAACTTTTAGCGATATTAAGTTGAAAATTGCTTATCCCAACTGCCCTTTTATGGGCAACCATTTTCAGATGAAGGTGTCAAAAATGGTCAAAAACTTTTTGTCTCCGATGTGGCTGAAAAGTCGGTCCTAGGGTGATTCGAGGACGCAGATTTCAAATCTGCAATCGACGTTTAGTCAAAATATCGCTTATCCCTACTGCCTTCTTAAGGGCAACCATTTGTATGAAGCAGCATATATTCAAGGTATACTTGAAAAATCACTTATCCCAACTTTCTGCTTAAAGGCAACCATTTGTATGAAGTCGTGCTAACAAAGTGTAATTGGAAAATCACTTATCCCAACTGCCTTTTTAAGGGCAACCATTTGTATGAAGCAGTATTAACAAAGTGTTATATAAAAATCACTTATCCCAACTGCCCTTTTAAGGGCAACCATTTTAGGATAAAGTTGTCGTCATTATTGTATTCGAATAAAACCAATCATATAACAGAAGAACCCATTTCTTGAACGAGAGGCTATCGAAGTCTTAGGAAATAAAGCTCTGACCCAAATGGAATTTGCAGGTGGGCAACACACTCTCGCAGTCGCTAGTTATTATTATTCTTATTATTAGCAGGTGGGTGTCCCCCCCCTAGATCTCGAGATTGGGAAGGGGTACAGGGGTGGTTGATATCTCATTTTGAAGAGCGTGAAAAGAAGGTGTGCATGTGTGAATTTCATCACTCTATGTCCACCCAGTCGACCAGGGCAGGGAATTTAATTTTTCAAAATCATGAGGGGGGATGGCCGAACGTTACACTGTTGGAGACCGCAAAAGTGAGCAAACTGCCCAGAAACCCGTAACATCTGTGTTTTTTAACTCGTTAATCAAGATGAGCCGGTGTATTTGCTAGGACACGCTTAGAATTTCATCACTCTATCTCCACCCAGTCGACCAGGGCAGGGAATTTAATTTTTAAAAAATTGATGTTGGAGACCGCAAAAGTGAGCAGACTGTCGTCACAGTGCCAGACGGTCTAAACTTTTTTGTCTCTGAGTTGGTTGAAAAGGCGGTTATAAGGTAATTCGGGGACGCAGATTCCAAATCTGCAATCGAAATTTTTCTACCTTTTGAGAATCTCGTGATATGGCCAAAAGTTACACTGTTGGAGACCACAAAATTGAGCAAACTGCCCAGAAACACCTAATATCCGTGTTTTTTGCACTAGTTAGTCATGATGAGCCGGTGTATTTGCTAGGACATGCTTAGAATGGTATATCAAGTAACTTTTAGCGATATGTAGTTGAAAATTGCTTATCCCAACTGCCCTTTTATGGGCAACCATGTTCAGGTAAAGGTGTCAAAAATGGTCAAAAACTTTTTGTCTCCGATTTGGTTGAAAAGTCGGTTATAAGGTAATTCGGGGACGCAGATTCCAAATCTGCAATCGAAATATTTCTACCTTTTGAGAATCTCGCGATATGGCCAAAAGTTACACTGTTGGAGACCGCAAAAGTGAGCAAACTGCCCAGAAACACCTAATATCCGTGTTTTTTGAACTAGTTAGTCAAGTTTAGCAGGTGGGTTTGCTAGAACACGGTTTAGAAGGGTATATCAGGAAACTTTTAGCAATATTTAGTAGAAAATTGCTTATCCCAACTGCCCTTTTATGGGCAACCATGTTCAGGTAAAGGTGTCAAAATGGTCAAAACCTTTTTGTCTCCGATTTGGTTGAAAAGTCGGTTATAAGGTAATTCGTAATTATCCAACTGCCTTTTTAAGGGCAACCATTTGTATGAAGTAGTGTTAACAAAGTGTAATATAAAAATCATTTATCCCAACTGCCCTTCTAAGGGCGACCATTTTAGGATGAAGGTGTCGTCATTATTGTATTCGAATAAAACCAAGCATATTGCAGAAGCACGCATTTCTTGAACGAGAGGCTATCAAAGTCTTAGGAAATAAAGCTGTGACCTAAATGGAATGTGCAGGTGGGCAACACACTCTCGCAGTCGCTAGTTATTCTTCATCTCGTTACCACCCCCTGTCCCCCCCCTCTAACTTTTGATTGGGTGGACCGATTGGGCTGAAATTTTCAGTGGAGGTTTGGGGTGGGGTGAAGTGTTGACTGAAGCGCGGACAGTCCGGTATTTCCCGGATTCCGGGAATGGCTGCTCCCGGAATTTTTTAAAATGGTAAGGGAGGACCAAGGGAAACGTAAAAATTTTTTGTCCCCGATTTCGCTTAAAAGTTGGGCATAGGGTAATTCAATAGCGCTGATTTCGAAACTGAAATCGAAATTTCCGGAAAATTTACGAATTTCGAGATATTGGACCCGGAAAATTCCGGATTTTGAAAATTTTTTCCAAAAGTGGTCGATATGGTATTTAAATGAAAGAGCTCGTCGAGCTGAGCAACTTTCCTTCTTGCGACATTTTCTGGAAATGCGCCTACCGAAAGTTACAGCCGAAAAACTGAAAATCCGGGAATTCACGAAAACCCGGATTTTAAAAAAGTTCTTCAAAAGTGGTCAATATGGTACTCAAATGAAAGAGCTCGTCGAGCTGAACAACTTTTCTGCTTGCGGCATTTTCCGGAAATGCGTCTAGCGAAAGTTACAGCCGAAAAACTGAAATCCGGGAATTCACGAAAACCCGGATTTTAAAAAATTTCTTCAAATGTGGTCAATATGGTACTCAAATGAAAGAGCTCGTCGAGCTGAACAACTTTTCTGCTTGCGGCATTTTCGGGAAATGCGTGTAGCGAAAAATACGACCAAAATACTGTTGCATTCTTCTGAAAATCCGTCCCCCCAAAGGGAAAATGCCGCGGCAACCCATTCTCGCAACTTCGCTAGTTATTATTATTATTATTATTCTTCTTGTCCCCCCCTATTAACTCAAGCTAGGCTCAACGCCCGGAGCTGAAATTTTGTGGGTATGTGGGGGTTGGTCCCAAACCTGGCCCATTTTAATTTCATCGCTCTAGACCCACCCAGTCGACCAGGGCAGGGAATTTAATTTTTTAAAATGGTTCTGGTTTAGAGGGGGGTTCTGGTTCTCTGGCAAGGCGATTCTCAAAAATGGTCGAAAACTTTTTCTCTCCGATTTGGTTGAAAAGTCAGTCCTAGGGTAATTCGGGGACGCAGATTCCAAATCTGCAATCGAAATTTTTCTAGCGTTTGTGAATCTCGAGATATGGCCAAAAGTTACACTGTTGGAGACCGCAAAAGTGAGCAAACTGCCCAGAAACGCCTAATATCTGTGTTTTTTTGAACTCGTTAGTCAAGTTTAGCCAGTGGATTTGCTAAGATATCCTTTAAAAAGAAGTGTCAAGTAACTTTCAGCTATATTTAGTAGAAAATTTCTTATCCCAACTGCCCTTTTATGGGCAACCATTTTCAGGTGAAGGTGTCAAAAATGGATAAAAACGTTTAATGTCCGATTTGGTTGAAAAGTCGGTCATAGGGTAATTCGGGGACGCAGATTCCAAATCTGCAATCGGAATGTTTCTAGTTCCCGTGGATCTCGAGATATGGCCAAATGCTACGCTGTTGGAGTCCGCAAAAGTGAGCAAACTGCCCAGAAACGCCTAATATCTGTGTTTTTAACTTGTTAGTCAATTTGAGCTGGTGGATATGCTAGGACACCCTTTAAGAGGGTGTATCAAGCAACTTGTAGTAATCGAAAATTCCTTATCCCAAATGCCCTTTTAAGGGCAACCATTTTCAGATGTACGGGTTAAAAGCCTTTTGTCTAAAATTTGGACGAAACGTTGGCCCAAGGGGAGGTCGAGAACGTAGATTTTATACGCACAATCAAACGTTTTAAAGAAGTTGTGGCTTTGGAGATATGACCAAAGGCAGTCATGCTTAATTTGCAGCAGGTACTCTAAAAAAGGATTTGTGCATATTCTCCGACTTGCTTTGCAATTTGATTACGTTAGCAAGAAGAACGTTTGTTAAACTGTAAAGTGTCTTTAAGCTAAGAACTGCTTATCCCAACTGCCCCTTTAAGGGCAACCGAATTCCAGAAACATTCCTTATCCCAACTGCCCCTTTAAGGGCAACCATTTCCAGACACATTCCTTATCCCAACTGCCCCATTAAGGGCAACCATTTCCAGGAAAGTTCCTTATCCCAACTGCCCTTCCAAGGGCAACCATTTCCAGGGAATATATATATATATATATACATTATCCCAACTACCCCTTTAAGGGCAACAATTTCAGAAAACAACACAGAAAATACTCTTTATCCCCCATTTGACCGAAAATCGACCCTAGAAAATGACCTGCCTAATGAAGGAAGCGGCGGCAAACCATTCATGCCAATTTAGCTTGTTTTATTTTATTTCATCGAATTTCAAAAGATTTACAAATTTTTGCATTTTAACATAGAAACTGGCAAATTTGATGAAACCTAGCCAGTTGATGCTGCAAATTTTGATGTTTGATTTTCTCACTTATTATAAGGAATATCGCAAAAATAACTGCAGATATGAAGTTAGCGACGCCGATTTTACCTGTCGCATGCATAAAATCGCTAATATGAGTTACCCTGCCCGAATATTGGGGTTGGTTTTTTCCATCGGTTGGTTTTTTCCCGCCATTGGTTTTTTACCCCGGCTAATTAACCGTTAATTACTAATTAACGACAGGACCTAGAGAGGCGATTTATATACCAAAATGACAGTCTAGACAGGGCTTGATAAGAAAACAATTTATAGCCGGATTGCTCCACGGAGCAACCTCCAGGACTGGCGACCCTGGTTGTATCCCAGCCAGAAACTGCTCTATGAATGGACATGTCAAATCGTTTTCAGACCCATGCTAGGATGGCCCCCGCCACTCGGGTCTCCTCTCAGTCGGACGCCGATCGTGGAAACATGGGGCTGAGAGGACAAACGAACCGGGTTTCGGCACGTCCCACCACGACACAAGTGAAACTATCCTCCAGAATCAACATTGCGTCTTGGAATGTCCGCTCACTACGCTCCCCCGGAGCCAAAGAACTCCTCGCCAAATCTCTAAACGAGAGGGATATTGGAATCGCCTGTCTCTCGGAAACACGCATTCCTGACTCCGGGAGTACCTCACTTCTAACCCCGGTACTGCCTGGTTGTCAGCCCAAACACCCTAAATGCAGACTCTATTACAGCGGCCCTACGGATGGAAGCGGTCAGCAGGATGTGGGTATTGCCATCAGCTCTCGCTTAGAGCATGCTTTACTGGAATTCACACCCGTGTCAGCTAGGATTGCGACAGCCCACATAGCAACAGCACCCTTCCCAACTACAGTGGTTAGCTGCTACGCCCCAACGAATGCTGCCGACGACCAAACGAAGGACGACTTCTATCAATTGTTGAGCGACACCGTCAGTGAAGTTCCTCGAAGCGACTTCCTACTGCTGCTGGGTGATCTCAACGCAACCACTGGCCAGAAGTTTGCTTCTGAACCTTGCATCGGCGGTCACTCTATTGGAATCAGGAACGACAATGGGGACCGTTTCATTTCGTTCCTCTGCCAATATCGTCTGTTTGCCGTAAACACAGCGTTTCGACACAGACGTCGCCACCTAGAAACCTGGGCGTCTAATGATGGCTCCACGCGGAAACAGATAGACTTTGTCTGCGTACGGCAACGATGGAAATCTTCTGCTTTGGGCTGCCGCTCCTTCTGGGGTACGTCCCTACAGTCTGACCATGCCATCGTTGTCTGCACTTTGCAACTTCGACTGTGCAAGAAGAAACCACATCGTCCTTCGACACGCTACGGCACCGAAAAGCTGAAAGATCCAAGAGTTTTGGAACAGTTTCAATTGGAACTTACGAACAGATTTCAGGTGCTGTCTGTGTCTGATACCGATGACATCGAAAACCTATGGACAACCACCAAAAGAATTATCCAAGACACGGCATCCCTTTGCCTGGCTACTACAGCTAGACGCCGGAATGACTGGATCTCGCCGGACACTTTAAATCTGGTGGAGCGGCGAAGACGCGCCTTTCCGGCACCAAGGCGCAGAGAACTTTCTGCTAGGATAGCGGAGAACATGGCAAAGGACAAGGATGCGTATTGGCAGAAGCAGGTGGAGGTGATGAATAGCGCCACGAGACATGGTGACTCCGGTAAGCTGTTTAAAACCATACGTGAAGTGTCCGGAAAAAGAGCAAGTATTAGCGAGATACTTCGAGAAACCGGTGGATCCATTATCCGCAGTTTCCAAAGAAGAAACGAGCGCTGGGCAGAACATTTTCAGGCTCTTCTAAACCGTCCCAGCCCCGCTCAACCCCTTTTCGACCTCCCATTCGACGGCTTTTTGGACGTATCCTCTGCAGTGCCCACAGAAAACGAGGTCACGAAGGCTATAAGATCTATGAAATCTTCAAGTGCTCCCGGCGAGGATGGCATAAATGCCAGTATACTGAAAGCTGGAGGGCCAGCACTTTGGAGTCAGCTGACCTATCTCGTCCAAAAGATCTGGCAGACTGAAGACATACCCTCCGACTGGAAAAAATCTGTTTTGGTGCCACTCTTCAAGAAAGGCAGTAAAACGGAATGCAAAAATTACAGGGGTATCTCTCTTTTAGACGTTGCGTACAAGATCTTGGAAGCAGTAATTTTAGATCGAATCCGTAGCGCAGTAGACCTCTGTCACCGTGAGAACCAAGGAGGATTCAGACCGGGCCGCAGCACAGTAGATCAAATCTTTGCCTTGCGCCAAATCATTTTTAACGGTTTTAACCGGTTTTAACCCATTTGATTCAGTGTTCTAGATATATACGTACGTCTGTGGATCTCTACCCCATGAAAATATGGACTGCTGTGACTCACGTTCCTGTTCCTTTTCTCCGGATGGATTTTGATTGACTGATTGATTGATTGATTGATTGATTTGAAAAATGGACCACAGCAAAGACCATCCTGTGAAATGCTTTAGTGACTGTGGTTTTGATATTGCTCATCTGGATCATTTTGTATTTTGCCATTTCTGTGGTAAAAGCCACCATGCTCGCTGTGTCGGTCTAATTCCACAACTCTTCAACAACTTTAAAAAGATGCAGAAATTTAATGTCATCTGGCTCTGTGATGGCTGCCTTAAAGCCTACACTACACCGACAAACTTGTGTGTATGCTCCACTGTTGCTTGCCAGACGGCGATGCCTGCGTCATATGCCAAAGAAGTTCAAACTGACCTGCCTACCCCCTGCACGCCAGTCGTCACTGCTGATAACCCTGTTCCCAGCCCCCGCATTGTCCCTTTTTCTGGTCAGTTAGATCCCTTATCTTGTTTCTACCACTTTAACTTTACGTTTGACGGAGTGGGTTTCATTTCTGCTGAGCATGCCTTTCAGTATAACAGGCTAATGTTTTATGGCTACGATGAAAGAGCCAAGAAGGTTATCGAAGCGCCTAGTCCCATCACGGCGAAGAAACTTGGGCAAATTTGCCGAAATTTACCCAATCGGGATATGTCCTATGAATTGTTACTGATGAAGGACATCCAGAAAGCCAAGATTGAACAATGCGCTTCATTTCGTGAGTCCCTCCGTCGTTCCGAAAATGACATCCTTGCTCATTCTACCTATCCTACTCGAAATGCCTATTGGTCAACTGGCCTTCATAAGGACGCCCAGCACACTTCGTCAAACTTTCCAGGTCAGAATGTTCTTGGAAAGATATTGATGGAATTGCGGCCATTTATTGGAACTGAAGAAGACTACACCACAGATTACGATGCTGTGGAATTTGGAAATGTGGTCCAAATTGTGAGACATGGGGAAATGCCCGTGCAGCCCACGACAACATCCCACCCGATAAAGCTTGCCACCAAGGCCAGGCAAGGAGGCAGCGGGCGCATTACCAAACCTGCGAAATCTGCCCCCTTGTGCTTTCATTGCGGAATTAAAGGTCATGTTATTGGAAACTGTCAACTTAGGAAATTTGGCCAAGTCATCTGCCATTGTTGCTACAATGCTGGGCATAAACGTCGCAATAGCCCGTTCAGATCAACCCAGGTTAGTTCTATTCAAGCTCCTGTATGTCCTCCTGCCCCGGTTATCCCACGCGTGCGACGTCCATTGCTACCTGACCCTCCCTTCCAAAGCTTATCCTACGCCAACGCGCTCACGCACAGGCTGGATTCAGCAAATTTTCCTCCTCTTCAATGATGGTGTGGCCAAGGTAGGATGGCCGAAACCACTGCTGTTACTACTACTACTGCTACTACTACTACTACCACTACTGCTACCATCAGCAGCTGCCGTCTCTTATTCATCTACTTCTGCTACTACTACTACTACTACTACTACTACTACTACTACTACTACTACTACTACTACTGTACCGGCCACTGCTGCTACGTCATATTTACTCCCAACTACTGCTGCCGGAAGTACGAGGATTGTCTTTTGTAATGTAAGAAGTATATGTAACAAGTTCCTACAATTCCATTTTGAGGTATGTTTGCAATATAACTTTCCTGATATTATTTGCTTGAATGAAACTTGGCTTAAGGAAGATTACCCTTCTAGCCTATTTGTCTGTAGTGCGGAATATAATGTGTATCGCGAGGATAGGGAAAATGGGGGAAGGGGGGAGGAGTAGCCATTTTGGTCAAGAAGCACCTGCCGAGTAGAAAATTAAAATTGCCTGATCTAAATTCAATAGAAGGCATTGCTGTAGAAGTGGGTGGGATAGGCAATCGAAACTGCATATACGCAACTTTTTATCGCCCTTCAGTGATGGACATTGATTGCTTCCATAGTTTGGAAAAGTGCTTGAAGTCACTACTGAGCAAACGAAACCCTCTTATTGTCACTGGTGATTTTAATTTGCCTGGTATTGATTGGAAGGTGCCCCAGGCCTCGTCAGCATATAAACAAAATGATTTCATGAATCTATTCCTTGAAAATGGTTTTTGTCAGAAAGTTCTTGAACCTACAAGGGGAAACTCGACCCTTGACCTTGTGTTTGAAAGTGATCCAAACTTGGTTTCTAATGTTAGTATTCAACCACCTATTGCAAATAGTGACCACTGTTGTCTTTCTTTCATTGTCAATGAAAAGACCCCCTTGCCCACTGAACAGACCTACCTCAATTGGGACCAGGCTGACTTTGCAGGTATGCTGTTAACCCTTGAAATGATGAATTGGACAGATTTCTTTGGTCCCTATTTTACAGTAAATGAAAAATGGCTAGTCTTTAAGGAACTGTGCCTTCAAATTATTGATAAGTATGTGCCGAAAAAAACAATTTCTAGTGGTAAAAGGCCAAAGTTCCCGAAAAGCATACGACGTCTCCTTTCGCGCAAGAGGCGTTTGTATAAAAAATTTCGGCAGGTACCTTTACATGAAAACCGCTTAAAATATGAGAGAATTTTGCGAAAGTGCGATACTGAAATCAAAAGTTTCTACTTGACTTCTGAATTAAAATTTGTAGAAAAGCCTTCGAATCGTACCTTTTTTGCCTATGTCAAACGTAAATTAAACTGTAATGATGGTGTGCCTGTGCTTAACGTTGATGGTATAACTGCAAGTGATGATACGGCAAAGGCTAATGTACTAAACTCTCAGTTTGAATCTGTATTTGTACGGGATAATGGTAGGGGGGTAAATCTTGTAGATAAAGATATTGATCACGGTTTTGAAAATATTCTTTTCACAGCAAAATCTATTCAGGACGCTATAGCCACCCTAAAGCTTACGTCTGCGGCGGGTCCGGACAATATACCGGGTCGTTTTCTTAAAATGTGTAATCAGCAAATCTGCCGTCCTCTTCAAATTATTTTTCAACAATCTTTTAATGAGGGCACTCTTCCAGAGGACTGGCTTGTCGCACACGTGGTTCCTATCTATAAAGGAAAGGGCTGTCGGTCTGAGCCTGTAAATTATAGACCTGTTTCTCTAACTTGTGTATGCTGTAAAGTCATGGAAAAGGTTTTGAAGCTTTTTCTTTTGGATCACCTCCTCAAAAATAAGCTCATTACAAAAGAGCAACATGGCTTTCTATCCCATCGCTCTACTCAAACCCAGTTACTTGAGTGTTTGAATGCATGGACAGCCATGCGAGATAAAAAAGAAGGGGTCAAAGTTTTGTATCTGGACATAAGTAAGGCTTTCGATTCGGTCTCACATGTTAAACTCATGAGCAAACTTGCTGCATATGGAGTAAGGGGACTAGCTTTGAAATGGCTGTATGCATTTTTGAGCGGAAGAACTCAGTTTGTGAAAGTGAATGGAGTCTTGTCTGTGGTGGGTGAGGTTATAAGTGGGGTCCCCCAGGGTAGTGTTCTGGGACCAGTACTTTTTCTGATGTATATACATAAATGATCTCCCTGACGTTGTTTCCAAATCAGGTATAAAAATATTTGCTGACGACACTAAAATTTATTTTTCGGGTACTTCGCTCAATGATTTTGCTAGTTTTGTAGTTGATTGTGCTAGTATTTTTGATTGGGCTTCTCGATAGCTTTTCAGAAAAGTATGCTTTTGGAAATTGGAGTCCCGTATATTATTAGCGATTTTGAAGTAAATGAATACAAGATACCAAAAACGGATATAGTAAAAGATCTTGGCGTCTATATAACACCGGATTTGAAGTTTTCTACACATTGTGACAAAATTTGTGCAAAGGCCTACCAGAAAACTGCTCTCATTTTTAAGTCGTTTTGGTGTCGCGACTTAAAGTTTTTAGTAGCCATGTTCTCCCTGTACGTAAGACCAATTTTGGAATACAACTGTTGTGTTTGGTCTCCCTATCTAAAAAAAGACATAGCCAAGTTGGAATTAGTTCAGCGTAGATTCACCAAACGAATCCCTCACATTCGGAAACTTTGCTATAAGGACCGTCTTAAATTGACGGGTCTAGAGCTGTTAGAGAGTCGGAGATTAAAAGCAGATCTTGCTCAAACCTATAAAATAATCCATCAACTGGATACTGTGAATTCAGCGGATTTCTTCACATATGCGGTGATTTCGGGTACTAGAGGTCATGCCCTGAAACTTTTAGCCGACAAAACTAAGCTAGACTGCAGGAAGCACTTCTTCTCAAACAGGGTAGTGCCAATCTGGAATACTCTGGAAAGTGAAGTTGTAACCGCCCCAAACATCTTCGTTTTTAAAAAGCTTTTGGATAAGGTTGATCTTAGCCGTTTTCTTAGGTACGATTTTGATCAGTAGGTGTATATCATGGGGGAGCTCGGAGAGCCCCCCATAATATGAGCTATAAAGGCACTTTGCGGATTTGGAAAAGTGCTAATTAGGCATAACTAATTAACGGGAAGGAATTAAGAGCTAATATTTACATTTTTGCAATCTCCAGGCCAAGAGCTTTCGAATGATACCAAACTTGCCCGGAAAAAATGAACTTTGAAAAAATCGACTTTCTCTTACGGGTTTG
>JASAND010021282.1:0-60594 GCA_030248195.1 Trissonchulus latispiculum | reverse complement strand
ACTGTCTGTCCGGACCTGTATGCGAAGATACGATAGCCGGTCAATTCGGAAGGAGATATGAGTCTAGAGGATAAATCCCAGTAGAGAACTTAGTCAGGATAACGGATTGGAACTGCTTTGGTGATTCATACTGTTTGGTCAATTTCTGAAAGGTACATTGGTGATCAATATTGGCAGCACGGCAGACTAAGACAGAGACAGTGCGCAGAGGACAAACCTGATCAAATTGGGAAACGAGACCAAACCTGAAAAGCTCATAACGGACACTAAAACCTACGTCAAATTCGACCATCAAGACTTTTACAGGACTTTGATATGATTTCAATCAATTCTTCAGCTCTTTGTCAAATCGTTTCCCCCTTGTCCAGTAACTAAGCACCCGACGTCCCGGTCCCTAACGAAGACAAGAAGATCATACACTGTATATTGTGTTAATTTTCTAATAACTAGAGATAAGTAGGAAGGACTACCCCAAACTCCCAACTGTTTCGATTTCCTCAAATTCTATCTCACATAGCATCCCTGAACTGAGTGTTGGAGCGAAAGCGGTGGCCGACTTTAAGGCTCACCCAAAGATCGACCCTAGGTTAACAGTTAGTAATTTAGTATATTGTGATACTAGTTTGACAGTCAGTCCTATTGTAAGGGGACGTATAAAGAGACAAAGCGCAAGCATATAGGTAAATACAACATATAGGGAACTTGAGGTAGAAAGAGTCAGTTGAATAGAAGGGTGTAAAAGGCGTTAAGAGTATCGACCTTGTCCCTATAACTTAAATAAAGTTTGTAGTATTATTCCAAATTGGAATAATATTAATAATAACCCAAAGGGAAATATCCGGCAACTCTGGTACAGTAAATTTGTACTGTATCTAATCATATTGTATCTGAACCGTTGGTATTGTAGTAACCATTACGTTGAACACGCAAATTGTACTAATCGTAATTGTAGCGTTTTCATTAAATCATCCGTTTGTTCGTTACCGAGTCTTATTACAAACAATAAAGGCGCGTTTGCCTACGAAAACGGTGTGTTTACCGTTGAGTCTTACGACAAGCAAATAAAGGCGCGTTTGCCTTCGAATACGGTGCGTTTACCGTCCAGCCGCCAATCTCAGGAATCCAAGACTGACTCATCACGAGTAAGTTTTTTCCTGGCAATATCTATCTCGAAGATCCAGTGAGGAACTCATCCCAAATCCAGTGCTATCAACGAGAAGCAAGTGCTGACCCCGCTTGCTGCCCAATTGGAAATCAGGAACCTCAAACGAACTCACCGACGAAGACCCCTACCAAGGTTGGCTGCAGAGAATCTCTGATTCTGGAACACCACCTTTCAGAGATCTGGTGCCTAAGTCTGTTTCATTGTAAGCAGACGTGCTGACCTTCCGACAATTGGAAGCTTAATCGGAAGATTAAAAGTTTAGCGCAGATCGTGTCTTGGATCTTGCTCACTTCATTACACACCACCAAATCGCATTTACAGATCAAGTGAAAGAACGAACGAAACTAAGATTGTCACTACAGCACCTCCGACCCGAAAAATTCGGGCCTGAGGTGGGGATCGAACCCACAACCTTTGGCGATCTAGGCCAACGCTCTACCAATTGAGCCAGCCAGGCACAATCGAACCAAGCTTAAGTTTGAATTCGTTCCCAAACTGTAGTGACATGTGACAAAGTCTCGCAACAATAGTCAATTTAATCAACAGGGATCCTTCTGCTATTACCATTACAAATTTCGAGACAACGCAAAAAAGTGTCAACCCCCGTGTTCCTGTACAAGCCCGTTAAACACCAAAACTCCGTCGAGCAGGCAGGACTAGGCGGAGTTAATACGATGTACATTCCTGCCAAGCCTGTGGGCAGATTTCTGGTGGAGACTGGTAGCACAGTGAGCATCCTTCCAAAAACTTTTTGTTCTAACCTACAAACACCAAATCTAAATCAGTAGCAGCTAATGGCTCCCCTATATCATATTACGGTGATGTCCTCCATTCCTTCTCTCTTAGCGTTGAGGGCGAAGAAAAACACTTTACGCCGATGTAAGTAAAAGATTCAATACTTGGCACGGACTTTCTTAGTCGCAACAAAATAGTAGTAGATCCCCGCTCAAATGCACTTTATTCAAGAAAGTGTATGTCATATTGGCCAATGGTTGTTAGGGTAAATTTTTTCTTCTTTGGCGTAAATTTTTTCTTCTTTAGTGTAAATGTTTTCTTCTTTAGCGTAAATTTTTTCTTCCTTAGCGTAAATTTTGCTAATTTTTGCAAAATGTCCACATTTTTGGTTTAAAGATTATTGTGAGAAATAACAGTTTTATGCACTTTCTGACTCAATATTGACCTTACGTTGGAGTTCGAAACATGTTGGTAACACGTTTTCCAGTTCAAACCCCTGTCTAGTGTTAAAAACACTTAATGGTTGGGTGTTTCTGGGCATTAGCAATGGGTGGAAAAGCGGGTTTTGGCATAAAAGTAGAATAAATTTTTTGAGGAGGTTGGGGGGGTTGGGGCAGGTCTAAAATAAGGGCCCGCCACCAAAATTTCGGGTAAGGGGGCCCCCTCCATAGGTGTACTAGGCTACAGTTTGCCCCCTGTGAGACCGCCCCCCAGAAGGCCAGATCCCCCCACCCGCCCATACCCGACTTCGACTACGACCCCAAGCCAAGCTCAGACCCCCCCTTCAATGGGGTCCAAACAAAAAAGGAAAGCCAAATTTTTACAAACAGTTTTGCAATTTTTCAAAATGTTTCTGAAAAAATTGGTTGCAAATAGTTAAAAAACCTAAAACGCTGTAAAGGTTGTAAAACGCAATACGATTAGTTTTGAGTAATTTATGTCGAAAATAGTAGATTTTATGTCAAAAAAGGGCCATTTTTAGCTGAAAAAATTTTGGGTACAGTTTTTTCCAAAAGTTTCCGATTTTTAGACCCCCTCCAAGCATATATAGTTTCACCAGGGGCCCGTTGCATAAAACTTATTAGTAATAAAATATTAGTGATTAGTTGATTAGTTTAGCAGTTTTACTGATAATAACTACAGTTAGGAACGAACAAGAGAGATATTTTATACGTCGTTTTATAGCTTCTGAAATGCTCTAACAAACTACGCAGTCAAAGTTCGTATGCAATTAATGTCTGGGCTAAGCCAGCAGAATAATCCTAAAAATTCACGATTTTGTTGATATTAGTGATCAAAATAATTGAGTAGGCAGACACTTCTAAAATTCTTTGCAAATTTTAGATTATTCACATCACTTTCTACAAAATTATACCAAAGACAACAAAATCTGTTGATTCTATCGATAGTTTTGGTCATTTTTATTGCTACACTAATCAACTAATCACTAATAATTTATTAGTAATAAGTTTTATGCAACGGGACCCAGGGGCCCGTTGCATAAAAGTGATTAGTTGATTAGGGATTAGTTGATTAGTGTAGCAGTTTTTTGAGCAAAACGTTAGCTGTAGTCCACCGTTTGTGGAATGTTTGGTACCACATCATAACTGTTGAAGTGCTTTATCCAGAAATGATAAAGTATTTAATTTATCCTCACTGACTCATTCGGCTAAAGGAAAATTTTGAACTCAATCGTAATTTCTTTACTTTTTTAATCTGGCATCACCCCAATGTAAGTTATAATTTAATTTGAATTTTTGATTACATTAGAACGCTCAAAAAGCTTCAAAATGATATATAATTTATTGTCGTCCGTCGCCCATTCGCAACCTTGATTATTCTCGAAAAACTGTTAAACTAATCAACTAATCACTAATCACTAATCAACTAATCACTTTTATGCAACGGGTCCCAGGGGGGGTCATACGAAGCCCATTTCTAGAAAACAATTAGAAATAAAATAATTTTTTCTGATTGTTTTCTAATTGTTTTCTACATTACGAAATTTTTTTCTAATTTTTTTCAAAATAATTTCCAAATTAGAAATCAATTAGAAAACAAAATCTATTTAATATCTATGTTTTCTGACTGTTTTTAAATGTTTTCCTGAGTAGAAAACAATTTGAAAAGAATTCAAATATTTTTCTAATTGTTTTCTAATTGATATCTAATTAGAAAAAATTGAAAATATGGAAATTTTTCCAATTGTTTTCTAATTGTTTTCTAACTCACAAAGTACCATGAATATATATTTATTTTGTTTCACTGTTTGCTGTCTAATTGAGTTTTTCATGCTAGCCAAACCCGATTCTTATATTTAATTTGTCAAAAGTGCTTAGTATTGGTTTTAGCACAGTGAACTTCGAGAAAAGCTTGGACGTTCGGGTGGCTCAGGTTGTGGTTGGATGGGATCCTTGGGGGGGTCGTCGTAAAAAATTTCGTCAACCATAATGCAGAAATTGCATTTTTAGTTTAAATACGCTATGGATATATGTACTGCCCTTTCTTATGTATACATATTTAGTCGTTTGCAATGTTGCGAAAATTTGTTTTTACTGGGTAATTGTTTGTAGTTTTGTAATTTTAGCATGGTGTTTAACAAGATTATACGGGTAATTATTCAAAATTATCAGTCTGTGGGAAGGGGCTCCTTCCAATGTTTAGATGCGGGTCGTAACCTTTGCCTGACGTTTATTGGTTCCGTTTCTCAGGTTTTATTAAGCAAACATATAAAGTCATGTAAATATGTTTTTAAAAATAGAGTTGCAATATGCGTATATATATACATATATATATATAGCGCGGCGGGAAATATCAGCCCAAAATTTCGAATTTTGGCTATATCTACCTTTTTATTAAGCGGCAATTCGAAAATCTAACGACAAATACATTACGTATGAGTCCTTGCGAAAAGCTTTAAAATGAGCCATAAAACATCTCTCTAACAGTTATATACGGTTGGTGAGAAATTTTCGACCAAACCGATGGGAAAAAACCCAATGCGGGAAAAGCCCATCCGAAATTTTTGCTGGAAGCATGCCAGAACAGTTTTGACTATACCATTCGAAAGAACGGGTCATTTTTAGTACATCTGCATCTAAAAATATCAATATTTTTGCAAAAATTCATGTCAAATTGACTTTTGAAAATTTTGTATGTTTATATAACTATATTATATTTGTTGTTTAATGTTTATATATATGTATGTATACTGTATACATAAGAGCAGTACATATATCCATGGCGTATTTAAACTAAAAATGCAATTTCTGCATTATGGTTGACGAAATTTTTTACGACGACCCCTCCCCCCCCAAGGATCCCATCCAACCAAAACCTGAGCCACCCGAACGTCCAAGCTTTTCTCGAAGTTCACTGTGCTAAAACCAATACTAAGCACTTTTGACAAATTAAATATAAGAATCGGGTTTGGCTAGCATGAAAAACTCAATTAGACAGCAAACAGTGAAACAAAATAAATATATATTCATGGTACTTTGTGAGTTAGAAAACAATTAGAAAACAATTGGAAAAATTTCCATATTTTCAATTTTTTCTAATTAGATATCAATTAGAAAACAATTAGAAAAATATTTGAATTCTTTTCAAATTGTTTTCTACTCAGGAAAACATTTAAAAACAGTCAGAAAACATAGATATTAAATAGATTTTGTTTTCTAATTGATTTCTAATTTGGAAATTATTTTGAAAAAAATTAGAAAAAAATTTCGTAATGTAGAAAACAATTAGAAAACAATCAGAAAAAATTATTTTATTTCTAATTGTTTTCTAGAAATGGGCTTCGTGTGCCTACGGTGGCCCCCTCCATAGGTGTACCTTGAGAAAACGTTGCCTCCCCCCAAATGGAAAAGTGCCGGACCCCACCCCATAGGTGTGGCTGGCGAAAAAAGTGGGGGTGGGGGTTCTGAAAAAAGTAGGGAGGGGGTTTGTCGAAAATAGGGGGAGGGGGGGGGTCGCGAAAAGTCGATTTGGGGGGAGGGGTAAGAAAAATTTTCTAGGGGGGGGTCGGCATAGTTTCCTTTGGGGGGGGGGGGTGGGGGGGGGGGGCCCCCCCCCCAGAAGTTTGACCAAATTTACCCCCCCCCCCCCCCCCCCAGATTTTTTTGACTTACCCTCCCCCAACTTTTGGCTACCCCCGAACCCCCCCCCCCCCCATCGATTTGAGCTATATTTGGTCGAAAAATGGTCATTTTTTGAAAAATTTTTTTAAAATTTTGACCTAAAATCGCTTTAAAACGGTGCCAAAACACCTACAACGTTAAGAACAAGCCTTATTATGATGAAAAAAGGGCTAAAATTACACAAAAATTTTGCATTTTTTGGCCATTTTTCGAAATTTCTGAGGTCCGAATTCTGGGGGGGGGGGTTGGGGGGGGTACCCCCCATCACATTTCGGAGGTCGGCCAAGATTTACCCCCCCCGTGACCCAAAGTTCCAGGGAAACTATGGGGGTCGGCGAAAAATTTCGAAAAAAGTCGGTTTTTTCGTTAAAAAATTGGAAAATTTTCCCAATTTACAGCTATTTTTAACGATTTTTAGCTTAATTAAGCGAATTCTAGCAATTTTTCGCTAATTTTTGGAATTTTTTGGAAAAATTTCGAATTTTTAGCTAAAAATTTTCAAAAATTTAGGTAGGGGTTTGAAAATTTGTAGGGGGGAGGGGTCTGAAAAAATCGATTTGGGGGGAGGGGTAGGAAAAAATTTGTAGGGGGGGGGGGTTGGCGACCCCTCCATTTGGGGGGAGGGGTCCCCCCCCCCCATAGGTGTGGCTGGGCCAAAAATCTGGGGGGGGTTCCGAGGGAGGGTGGGGGGGGACCCGCCTTGAATTTTCGAGTTTATGCCATTTGTGGGCACTTGGTGGCCAAAAATCTGGGGGGGGTACCAAAAATCTGAAAATCCGGGGGGGGGGTCGCCAAAATTTGTCATTTTGGTGAGGGGGTCCCCCCACCCCCCTAACACATCTATGCCCCCAACCCCCCCCCCTAACACACCTATGCCCCATCGAAATTTTGGAGGCAGACCCCACCCCCAAATGGCCAAATCCGAGACCCCACCCACCCAAATTTGCCAGACCCCACCCTCAAAATTTTGAAAATTTTGCCTCAAAATTAGTAAAAATTCGGAATTTTTTTGAAAAATTCGAAATTTTTGCAAAAAATCCTAGTTTTTTCGAACAAATGAGCAAAAATGATGAACTATTGTTGATTTTTAGTTGGAACTAACGCTTTTTAGCAAATTTGCTACTTTTTTCTAAATTTTTGACCAAAAATTTTTTACCCCCCCAAATTCGATTTTTGCGGACCCCACCCCACCTCAAAACGGCTGACCCCACCCACCATAGGTGTACCTTGAGAAATCGTTGGGGGAGGGGGTAGCCGAAATTAGGGTGGGTGGGGTCAGCCGGTTTGAGGTGGGGTGGGGTCCGGAAAAATCGAATTGGGGGGGGAAAAATTTTTTCGGTCAAAAGTTTAGAAAAAATTCGCGAATTCGCTAAAAAACGTTATTTCCAACTAAAAATCAACAATTTTTCTTCATTTTTGCTCATTTAGTCGAAAAACTTGGATTTTTTTCAAAAAAATTCGAATTTTTCCAAAAAATTTCGAATTTTTACTAATTTTGAGGCAAAATTTTCAAAATTTTGAGGGTGGGGTCTGGCAAATTTGGGTGGGTGGGGTCTGGGATTTGGCCATTTGGGGGTGGGGTCTGCCTCCAAAATTTCGAGGGTGGGGTCGGCACTTTTCCATTTGGGGGGAGGGGTTCCCCCCCACCCCCCCCCCCCCAGGTACACCTATGCCCCACCTACCCTAATTTCGGCTACTCCCTCCCCCAACGTTTTCTCAAGGTACACCTATGGATGGGATAGCTGAAATTAGGGTGGAGGTGTAACGGAGATTTGGCGCGGGGGGAGGCTACCCCCCCCCCCCCCAACATTTTCTGGGGGGGGGGGGGGGCCTGTGGCGACCCCCCCCCCACGCCCCCCCAGGACCCCCACCCACCCTCCCCCAAAAAAATTTTTCATTTTTTATGCCAAAAATCGCATTTTCAGCCATTTCTAATGATAGAAAACATCTAACCATAAAGTAATTTTAACATTAGACAGTGGTTTTAAACTAAAAAACTTGATTGCCAACATGTTTCCAAGTCCAAAATAAGGTCAATATTGAGTCATAAGATCCATAATACGGTTAAAAACGTGTATTTCTCATAATAATAAACAGTTTAAGCCAAAAATCTGGACATTTTTGAAAATTTTTTCAAAATTTACCCTAAAAATACCCAATTCTTGGCCATTTTTCGCGCCTACGGCGCGACCACCCCCCTCCCCCAGTTGGGGGGACGTCCCCCCCAAAAAAGTTTTGGGGGAGGGCTGAAAAAAGGCTTGGGGGGGGCTACCCCCCACCTTACACCTATGGTGGGTGGGTCAGCCGTTTTGGAGGTGCGGTGGGGTCAGTGGCGGATCCAGGGGAGGGGCCCGGGCCCCCCCCTTTGCGATTTGGGCCCCCTCCTTTGACATTCCGGGCCCCCCTAGAAAATTTTTTCAGCTGTTTATAATGCATATTTCGAGTGAAAATTAAGCCTAATTTTAATAAATTCCCCAAATTTTTAAAAAATTTCGCCTGCGGCGCACTTATATATACTTCCGTGCTGCTTTATTACGTACTTAGTTCTGTGACAGAACTTCTGTCTCTTAAATTGTCTTCTATTTTGTTTCCTTTCTGTTTTGTAAGTATATATAATTAATTGTATAATTGTACTCAACGCTTTCAGTTTATTTTATGACTATATACCGGCTTATATTTATATATATTTACAAACTTTATTTTGCTTTCATAACGTATATATATAAATGGGCAATGCAAGATTGATAATTGGTAGCTTCTGAAAGTGTTCTAGAATAAATCGTGGAAGTGAAAAATTCTGAAAAGCATCCAATTCCCGTTTTGGTTTTCCACTGATCGAATATACAACTCAATAACTCATCTCATCTTAACTATATATATAATCTTTTTAAACATTTGAATTGCTGAATTTTCCACGATTTCAAAAAATTCTTCAACTTCTGGCCCCAGACCCCCCGTTTCGCACCTTATCTTTGTTGCTCTTGTAGCTTGTCCTCTTTATTGCCACCATACTTTTACTATTTTACTGCAAGTTTTTCACTTCGTAAGTTACTATATACATATATACATATATATATATATATATAGATATATATATATATATATATATATATATATATATATATGTAACCGGCTATCTACGCTGAGCCGATTACTGGCTGGGTATCTAACTAACTTATACTAAATAATTAACAGCAATCGTTTATTGAATAAGATTAAATAGAAAACAAACAGTAGAAGTAATAGTAGGAATTTCTCGTCTAGTGATCTGTCTAGCGTGCATAGGTGTGAGGTGTGTCAAGTCTGTGTAGTGTGCATGGATGTGTCTAAATCCACTCTTCAACTTGTCTTTCTAATCTCTGCTAACAGGGTCTAACTTCTACCCAAGACTGACTACCCACTGTTAAAGAACTAACAAACTGAACCTAACTTCCAAATTTGCAGCTCCTTTTATACTATTCTTGTGTCACGCCTCACTAGCTACTATTGGTTATTTTCTGTAATCATAGCCTAGCTAGCGAATAGAATTGTGCAAGCATAATGATCGCAGTTAGCTATTGGATGATAGACTAGTAATTCTAAGTAATCCTGCGTCAATTCTAAGAATCCAAAGTATGACTAGTCTGGCTGTTCTTGGAATGAACTTTATGTTTACATTAACTAGTTTTTGCAGCCAGACGCTGACTTACTAAAACAGACGAAAGATGCTCACTTTTGCTAAACTTAAACTGACAGCAATATGCATACGTAAGTCTCTAAAGAATAGGTCTACGTAATTTTCAATCTTAACTAGGGTTAATCGTGTAATTGTTATTTGACTATTAATTTGTGGTTAATTTACAGATTGTGTCTAGATATGCCCGTTGCATTCGTCCCCTTCCGTGAAGCAGCTGTCCTCAGCTGTAACTATCGTGAGAGTTCTGGGTTGTTGTGTAGGTTCTGGGATACTGGATCTATAACTACACAAGTCTAATACAACATAATACAATACAATAGAATACATACATGTACACATAAGATCTAAGTTAATTTCGTTCAGTCAACGTCCATTTCCTTCAGAAAAAATTTTTCGACCATTCCAGCAGATCCAAATTTGATAACGCCATCCATCGACCATCGTCCATTACTCCATTAGCAATCCTTTCTTGCCTCACTAAGCTCTCGGAATCTAGGGTGTTGGCAAATTCTACTGAACTGGCCACTAAGGTCCAATCCACATGTGCATCCACATCTAATCTTCTAAAACTATAGCCAACCCTCTCGCTAAAGTAGGTCCTCTTAGTCCTTCTATTCTTGTGACTTCTTGTATACTACTGTTTTGTTTTCCTTTCTATCCTCTGACGTTTTACTATAATTTGTGTACCACTTTATTCTTTCTACCGCTGGCCACTGTGTAAGATCTTTCTTTACATACACTGCTGGATAGTTTTTATCAACTACTTGAAAATTATTAAAACGTGTATTTGAAGCGACGTGAAACATTCCTTCTCTATGATCGGCATGCTTTCTCTATTTTAAAGTTCTGTAAAATTCAGAGTACATAACCTATACGTATATAAGCAGATAAGAGAAAAACATAAAATGTAATCAGACAAAAATGTTCACTGGAAACAAACTAAATATTCACTAAACACTAACAGTGATAGGCAAATATCTAATCTCAAAAGAAATCTGGCCCATTCCAGCTCCCTGAAAATCACCAGTAGCATGCACAAGTGCATTTTCGTATCTCCATCCGACTAAAACTCTAAATATAAGGAAATTCCTATGCATAATGATGAATTATCCTAGGAAATGCAACGGGCATATCTAGACACAATCTGTAAATTAACCACAAATTAATAGTCAAATAACAATTACACGATTAACCCTAGTTAAGACTGGAAATTACGTAGACCTATTCTTTAGAGACTTACGTATGCATATTTCTGTCAGTTTTAGTTTGGCAAAAGTGAGCATCTTTCGTCTGTTTTAGTCAGTGAGCGTCTGGCTGCAAAAACTAGTTAATGTAAACATAAAGTTCATTCCAAGAACAGCCAGACTAGTCATACTTTGGATTCTTAGAATTGACGCAGGATTACTTAGAATTACTAGTCTATCATCCAATAGCTAACTGCGATCATTATGCTTGCACAATTCTATTCGCTAGCTAAGCTATGATTACAGAAAATAACCAATAGTAGCTAGTGAGGCGTGACACAAGAATAGTATAAAAGGAGCTGCAAATTTGGAAGTTAGGTTCAGTTTGTTAGTTCTTTAACAGTGGGTAGTCAGTCTTGGGTAGAAGTTAGACCCTGTTAGCAGAGATTAGAAGGGACAAGTTGAAGAGTGGATTTAGACACATCCATGCACACTACACAGACTTGACACACCTCACACCTATGCACGCTAGACAGATCACTGGGCCAGAAATTCCTACGTAATGTATTACTTCTACTGTTTTTTTTCTATTTAATCTTATTCAATAAACGATTAGTGTTAATTATTTAGTATAAGTTAGTTAGATACCCAGCCAGTAATCGGCTCAGCGTAGATAACCGGTTACATATATATATATATATATATATATATATATATATATATATATATATATATATATATACATGTACATCTCCATTTTATTTCTTTAATCTTTTCAAAAGTTTGCATGACGGATTTTGTTCCAATTTCAAAAATTCTTCCAACTTCTGGGGGGCTCTACCCCCCAGACCCCCCCGTGTGCATTTTGTGTACATAAATTCTCCATGCTTTGCTTCACTCACGGGATATATATAGTTGTTTTCCAATTAGCAAGTGAACTAACCTTTCCATGCACAATATTTTCTTGTACACATATTTTGTTCCTGGAAAAAGCAAATTTTACCACCCCCCCCCCGGAAAATTTGGCTACCCCCTCAGAAAAATTTTTCAGCGGCCCCCCCCCCCGTTCAAAATCCTGGATCCGCCACTGGGTGGGGTCCGGAAAAATTGAATTTGGGGTGGGGGTAATAAATTTTTTGGTCAAATATTTTGAAAAAATTCGCGTATTTGCTAAAAAAAGAGTTATTTCCAACTAAAAATCAAAAATATTTCTTCATTTTTGCTCATTTATTCGAAAAAACTTGGATTTTTTGCAAAAATTTCGAATTTTTCAATTAAATTTCGAATTTTTACTAATTTTGAGGCAAAATCTCCAAAATTTTGAGGGAGGGGTCTGGCAAACTTGGGTGGGTGTGGTGTGGGATTTGGCCATTTGGGGGTGGGGTCTGCCTCCAAAATTTCGAGGGTGGGGTCGGGACTTTGCCATTTGGGGGGAGGGGTACCCCCCCCCAGGTAAACCTATGGCCCCCTCCCAACCGGCGGGCGAAAAAAGTGGGGGGCGGGGGTTTGGAAAAAGTAGGACGGGGCTCTGGAAAAAAGGGAGGAGGGGGAGGTCGAAAAAGTCGATTTGGGTGGAGGGGCATAGTTTCCTTTGGGGGGGCATCCCCCCCAAAATTTCTGACCAAATTTACCCCCCCCCAGATTTTTTGACTTACCCTCCCCCAACATTTGGCTACCCCACCGAACCCCCCCCCCCCCCCCAACGATTTTTGGACGCAAAAAGTTAGCTAAATTTGGTCGAAAAATGGTCATTTTTTGAAAATTTTTTCTAAAATTTTGACCTAAAATCGCTTTAAAACGGTGCAAAAACACCTAAAACGTTAAGAACAAGCCTTATTTTGATGAAAAAAGGGCTAAATTACAGAAAATTTCGCATTTTTTGGCCATTTTTAGAAATTTCTGAGGTCCGAATTCTGGGGGGGGGGGTTGGGGGGGTACCCTAGCTCACATTTCGGAGGTCGGCCAAGATTTACCCCCCCCCCGAGACCCAAATTTCCAGGGAAACTATGTGGAGGGGTAAGAAAAAATTATCGAGACGTGTAAGCGAAAAATCAGTTTTTCGTTAAAAAACTGAAAGTTTCTCAATTTTCAGCTATTTTTAGCAATTTTAAAGGTAATCATGCGAATTTTAGCAATTTTTCGCTAGTTTTTGAAAATTTTCGAATTTTTGGCTAAAATTTTTGGCAACGCGTGGGAGTCTCGGTCTCGGTCTCGCCCAAAAACCGAGACTTGGCCAGTCTTGGTCTCGGTCTCGCTCACCCAAAAGTCTCGGTCTCGGACCGAGACCGGAAATTTTTTGAAAACATTTCGGCAAAATTTTTAAATCAATGTTACGAAAATTGACTAACGAGGTGCGGAAACTGTATGTTTATGTGTTAAAGCCCCTAACACTAGATCTAAGCCTCAAAAACTGGCAGAAACTAAGTTTAAGCTAAAAATTGCTAGTCTCGGTCTCGGTCTCGCCCAAAAGCCGAGACTTGGCAAGTCTCGGTCTCGGTCTCGGTCTCGGTGAAATCTCGGTCTCGCCCAACCCTGCAACCCGCCACTAGATTTTGTCAAAACGTTGGGAGGGGGTCGGGCGAAACGGGGGAGGGGGTCGGAAAAAACAGATTTCTGTGGAGAGTTAGAAAAATTTTTGAGGGGGGGGGTCGGCGAATGGGGGGTCGGCGAATAAATAGGCTTTTCGGTGAAAAATAGAAAAAAATTTCTCCATTTTTAGCTATTTTTAGCGATTTTCAACGTATGATTAACCAAGTTTTCAGACATTTTTCCTAATTTTTCGTGATTTAAAAAATTTCAAATTTTTGGCTAAACATTTTCAAAAAGTTGGGTAGGGGATATTAAATTTTTAGGGAGGGGGGGGGGTCGCCAAAAGGCCGATTTGGGCATTGTTACCATAGGTGTAACGGGGATTGAGGTTGGGGGCAGGGTTTTTTTTGGTCGCCGAACTTTAGGCCAAATGGCCTCAATGACTCAAATTTTTTAGGCCATCAGCCAAAAAATTTAGGCCATCCAAATTTTGTTAATTTTTAGGTTGTGCGTTATTGTACGCATTGTTAAAATTACAGTTATCATGTACTCACGCGTTATATATTCAAAAATCGCTGTTTAACAACAAAAATCGCCATCGTCACTGTGTAACACACTAGAAAACTACGTTTTTACCTTAAAATGGCAAAAACAGAACCTTGTTAGCATAGAAATAATAGTGCACGACAGTATTAACAAATTAATTATTATTTATTGAAAATTAAAACAGGTAGAATTATACGAGATTGAGTATGTTTTGAACCAAAGAAAGAAAAAATTAAACTATGTAATAGAAATAAAGTTAAACTAGATACTAAAATAGAATTTCTTCGATGAATCCTTATAATAGTAAATGAAATTATAACTTGAATGTGTATTTATAAGTGCAAATTGATAATGTAACTAGCTGGCGGCTGGCGTAGCCCAGAAATACTAGGGAAAATCTATAAATTCGCGCCGAAGGCGGGGGGGGGGGGGGGGGGGGGGGGGGGGGGGGGGGGGGGCGAGAATTTTTTTAGAAAATTGTTGTTTTTACTTAAAAATCAATAAAATTTAACTGGGTTTTCGTCGAAAAATTTAGGCCAAATGGCCCCAACGGCCAAAATTCTTTAGGCCATCGACTCATAAATTTAGGCCATGGCCTAAGCTATGGCCTAAAAAAACCTTGGTTGGGGGAGGCCCCCTTTCCCCAAATTTTGGGGGCGGGCCCCCTTTTTAGACCTCCCCTAAACCCCCCACGACCCCCCCCCCCAAACCTCCCCCAAAAATTTGTTTCAATTTTTATACCAAAAATCGCATTTTCAGCCATTGCTAATGCCAAAAAACATCCAACCATTAACTAATTTTAACATTAGACAGGACCTTTAAACTCGAAAACTTGATTGCCAGCATGTTTCTAACTCCAAAATAAGGTCAATATTGAGTCAGACAGTCCATAAAATTTTTGAAAACGTGTATTTCACGCAATAATGAACACATTAAGCCAAAAATTTGGACATTCTTGAAAAATTTTGCAAAATTTACCCAAAAAATAAATTTTGGGGGTGGTTTGTAAAAATGGCTGGGGGGGGGGTTACCCCCAAACCTCCCCCAATTACACCTATGATTGTTACACTGGATATTTAGGATGGGGGAGGGATAAGCTCTGGAACTTTGGTGGTCGACCCGCGAAATATAATGTGGGTACCCATAGGTGTTAGGCGGGGGGTTTGGGGGAGGGTAGCCCACAAGCAATTTTCTCACCCCCCAGAAATTTTTTGGGGGTTGGGGTAGTCGCGCCGAAGGCTCGAAAAACGGCAAAAAAACGGCTGAAAATGCGATTTTTGGCTTAAAAATAAAAAACTTTTTGGGGGCGGGTTTTTAAACTCAACTGCCAACATGTTTCCAAGTTTAAAATAAGGTCAGTAATGAGTCAGAAACTCAGAAGGTCCATGAAACTGTTAAAAACGTATATATAGTCAGGTTCCCAAAAAACCAGTTGACAGTTTTTTGCTCCAAAGTTTTTCAGGGTGACGTGGCACAGCCCAACTAGGGTGCATATGCACAGGGCTCGGTCCGACACATGCCCACCTATATAGCAAGGTTCATAAAAAAATCACCCCGAAAATTCACAAAAAAAATCACCCACCTGGACGGCTAACAACAAGCCGCAGCCGGAAAATTTTTTGCATGGTAATAGCCACAAGTCCCAACCTTAACATATGTAAGTTTGGCTGCCGAGGTCCAACTCCTCCGACTAGGGTGCCCAAAATAGTCGACCCACCCAAAATCGGACCCTCGGACAACTCCGGACCAAAATTGAAATTTTTACTGGTACTCACTATGGACTTTGCGCAGCTACCCCAGCATGTGACATGTCCTAACTCTAAGCTATCCAACCATATATTGGATTCCCTGCCATGTCCTCTGGGTTCGCCACCGGCTTAAGTCACGTGGACCATTCCAGATACGAAATTACTCCGCCAAATTGTTTGTTCTGTGCTTACTAGAGCAATAGAACACAAAATAAGTGGATTCCTAGCTTCTTGGTATCAATAATAAAGGTCAAGCATATTGGCCTGGGTAGCCACTTTGGACCCGGGGCCGAGAACCAAAATTCGAAGTTCAGCATGTGCAAAAAAACTTGGGGGTCCAAATTTTTTTACATAATAACACTATGGACTATCCTCTATTTATGCATGAAAAGAAAAATTTCCTAGCTATATCCTGAGATCAGATCCGGTGGTGATTTTTTGTGAACAAGTGATTTTTTGTGAATTCGTTCACAAAAAAATCACAAAAATTTTTTATTACTCACGCTACACGAGAGCTACCAGCATGGAATTTGCACCGTATGTAGAGGGGGTCACTGCCGTTCCATACGTATATACCAAAAGTTTTTCGATCGGACTTCATTTGCGAAATTGCCAGCAAAAATTCGATGTTTGATTTTTTGTGAACCTTGCTATATGTACGTATATATATAGCCCCTAGCCTGCCTCCCTGGCAATCCTGAGTACGTAATTAAAAACTTTTGGTGTTTTTTTGGGAACGATACCCTAAAAAAGCCAGCGTTCCCAAATAAAAATCCACCCTCTTTTTATACTGGCAGAGAGGAGGCAGGGCAAATCTAATATTACCTATATATAGCCCATAACCGACCAATACTAAATGGTACTTGGTGGAGCCCAAGGGTCTAGCCTGGGCACGGCAGCCCACTTAGACTACCTTGGACCACCATGACATGGTGAGTCTGGAGGTGTAAGTTCCGATAACTTTCATTGAGCAAGCACCAAACTCCTTAAGCCGACGTTTATAGCAGATTTGGCACCCTTTTAACGTGTATTTTCTTTAAGTATATACACTATAAAATTTCTGTGGACTTACCTATAACAACAGTCCACATCCCCCAACTTGGACCCCCGAGGACCAAGGCCAAGTTGGGGACTATCGCTGAAACTACCAAAACAACTGAAATTTTGCGTAGAACCGTTTTATAGCTAGGAAAACGCGTTTCCAGGCGCCAAATTTGGCTGGAAACGGTCGAAGTACCTGGGAGATCTGGCACTGGTTTTTTGGGTACTTTGTCACCGATTGTTGTGGGACCTTGACTATATATATATATATATATATATATATATATATATATATATATATATTTAACATAGGGGTCGCGGCAGCGACCCCTATAATATGTGTGAAAAGTGGCTGGAGACAGTGTAAAATAAGCTGCGCAGAAGCTGCGCAAAATCCTGCGCAGATCCTGCGCAGATTTCATGCGCAAATTGTAGAGCACATCGAGTTTAGCATGTCTGTGAAGTTTCAGCCCCGTATCACTTACCGTTAAAAAGTTGCGCCCCGGACCGGTTATGGCGGCGATGTTTTTTTTTCCGGTTTCTCCTATTTGATGGTTGTATTGTACATAATGTTCGCCGCTTTCACGTGATCTGCAGCGGTGGGCCAACCTAAAGGGCTATGGGGTCTAGTAGTACCCTCTAAAGAATTTAAGAATCACAACTTTTTTTGCGCCGCAGCTGCGCCACAGCGCCGCAGTGGCGCCGCAAAGTCGGCTCATAGCGAAAAGTGACCATTTTTGTGGTCGTCGCTCAGGTCGAACGTTACGAGCTGGAGCTGATTTCTTTTTATATTCAGAAATTACATATATTGAACTAACTAACGGTCCAGGTTTCGTTTCTCTATCACCTCCCTAGCGACCACAGTGGTCCGTCAAAAATGGCGAAAATTCGAAAAATGAAAAATCGAAATTTCTCGCTATCTATTTAACTTTGAAAGCTCAAATCTTCCATACAATGATTTTCTGGCACGGAGAATCGATTCCCGCAGTCAGTTTTACCGTCAGAACCACCCATCTTGCTGGGCTGGTTCCACTTTGCCGTCGGGAGGGTCAAGTCGGAAACCGCTTCCTGGAGGTCCATAGTAGGCTTTACCTGGCCTCTCAAAACTTTGTCTATAGGGGTTTTCTGGTGCGCCCAGCTCATTCCCGGTGTCCTTTTTGCCGTAGGACTCATCCATCTTGCTGTACTGGTTCCACTTTGCCGTCTGGAGGGTCATGTCGGCAACCGCTTCCTGGAGGTCCATAGTAGGCTTTACCTGGCCTCTCAAAACTTTGTCTATAGGGGTTTTCTGGTGCGCCCAGCTCATTCCCGGTGTCCTTTTTGCCGTAGGACTCATCCATTTTGCTGTACTGGTTCCCTTTGCCGTCTGGAGGGTCATGTCGGCAACCGCTTCCTGGAGGTCCATACTAGGCTCTACTTGGTGTCTCAAAACTTTGTCCATAGGGGTTTTCTGGTGCGCCCAGCTCATTCCCGGTATCCGTTTTGCCGTCCGACGCACCTATTTTGCTGGGCTGGTTCCACTTTACCGTCGGGAGGGTCAGTCGGGTGGAGGGGGTCAAGTAGTCGAAATTAAAATTTTTCAAAAGTGGTGAAATTTGGTATCAAACGAAAGCTCTAAGTGAGCTGAGCAACTTTTGTCATAGAACTGCGTACCCAAAGTGGCTGTAGAGTGTTGTGGTGGGGTGGGGTGGGGGCTTAGGCTATTTTGGGTCAAAAATAAAATTTTACAAAAGTGGTCAAATTTGTTAACAAATTAAAGGCCTATGTGAGATGAGCAACTTTTGTCATAGAACTGCGTACCCAAAGTGGCTGTAGAGTGCTGTGGTGGGGTGGGGTGGGGACTTAGGCTATTTTGGGTCAAAAATAAAATTTTTCAAAAGTGGTCAAATTTGGTATAAAATGAAAGCTCTAAGTGAGCTGAGCAACTTTTGTCATAGAACTGCTTACCCAAAGTGGCTGTAGAGTGCTGTGGTGGGGTGGGGTGGGGGCTTAGGCTATTTTGGGTCAAAAATAAAATTTTACAAAAGTGGTCAAATTTGGTATCAAATGAAAGCTCTAAGTGAGCTGAGCAACTTTTGTCATAGAACTGCGTACCCAAAGTGGCTGTAGAGTGCTGTGGTGGGGTGGGGACTTAGGCTATTTTGAGTCAAAAATAAAATTTTTCAAAACTGGTCAAATTTGGTATAAAATGAAAGGCCGAAATGAGCTGAGCAATTTTTGTCATAGAACTGCGTACCCAAAGTGGCTGTAGAGTGCTGTGGTGGGGTGGGGTGGGGACTTAGGCTATTTTGGGTCAAAAATAAAATTTTTCAAAACTGGTCAAATTTGGTATCAAATGAAAGCTCTAAGTGAGCTGAGCAACTTTTGTCATAGAACTGCTTACCCAAAATGGCTGTAGAGTGCTGGGGTGGGGACTTAGGCGATTTTATATGTACGTTGGTCAAAAATGGAATTTTTTAAAAGTGGTCAAAGTTGTGTCAAATGAAAGTCCTAAGCGAACGGAACAACTTATCATGGAGCCACCCATCCAAACTTGCTGTGTCAAATAACGTCACGTGCCTATGAAACTGTTGTCTTTACTTCTTTAACCGGAATTTAAAGGATAGACACAGCCAACACTCACACATATTATCCTCTTTTGTGCGGAGCATTTTTGTTACTTGTATATATATATATATATATACAAGTAGGAAAAATGCTCCTTGCAGTCGCATGTAAAATGCAATATGAGCTAAGGGCAGCATTTAAATACGTAAAAGACAAGAGTTAAAATACTTAATATGAGCCAGCATCTAAATGGGTAGAAGACAAGATTCAAAATGCTTAATATGAGCCAGCATTTAAATGTCTAAAAGACAAGATTTAAATGCTTAATATGAGCAGCTCGCTTTCTCGGGCTCATATTGACGCCTTCAAGCTTGTAAGTAAACCTCAAGGTACTCAGTGAGGGTCAATAAATGTCGACTAAAATGTATATACACATCTCCTGACCTAAACGCCTCTATTACTCGCTATAAAGACAACTGCAGGAGCTGTCAGATCCTTTAATCGTAATAACGTTATAGCTCTAGCCCCGCATATTATAGCGCTTGTTATATTACGTTATATATATAGTTTAGCTTACATACTAGTGCGATTTCAGCTGGCAGCTTGCTATAACTGACTTCTGAAAAAGATGAGCTGGACTGTAAAAACAGAAATAAGCTGACAAGTAATACGTTTTCGAAATAAAAGCGTTTGTTTTAATTAAATCGCTTAGAGTTATCTTGTGGTTAGACAACTTGACAAATAAATAGGAATTTGACGCATGTCACATTGGCGAAAATAACGGGCCTTGAAGGAGTCATTTAAGTGGCTGTAGATGTGGCGTCAATATGAGCCCGAGAAAGCGAGCTGCTCATATTAAGCATTTAAATCTTGTCTTTTAGACATTTAAATGCTGGCTCATATTAAGCATTTTGAATCTTGTCTTCTACCCATTTAGATGCTGGCTCATATTAAGTATTTTAACTCTTGTCTTTTACGTATTTAAATGCTGCCCTTAGCTCATATTGCATTTTACATGCGACTGCAAGGAGCATTTTTCCTACTTGTCTTCTTCCATTTTTGGTATTGTTGTAGAGTACGTGGCAGCATATTCGATCTCATTCTGACCCACACAGGACCCACCCACCGCTGTTTTTGGGGACTTTTCCCAACGTTGACCCTGGCCGAGGAACCACGAGCGCCATGCAGCCCGAGGGTCACATCCGTCGGTTTCGGCAATATGCCCATTGAAACGAGCGTAGTCGATTTACTATATATGCCCCCGACCAAAAAGCCAAAAAACGCTGTTTTAGGCCGTTTGACCAGTGGTCAATAGGCCGCCGAGGCCATAGTGACCAGTGGTCACTTCCATCGGTTTCGGCAATATGCCCATTGAAACGAGCGTAGTCGATTTACTATATATGCCCCCGACAAAAACGCCGAAAAACGCTGTTTTAGACCATTTGACCAGTGGTCAATAGGTCCCCTAGGCCGTAGTGATCACTGGTCACTTCCATCGGTTTCGGCAATATGCCCATTAAAACGAGCGTAGTCGATTTGCTATATATGCCCCCGACCAAAACGCCAAAAAACGCTGTTTTAGGCCGTTTGACCAGTGGTCCATAGGCCCCCGAGGCCATAGTGACCAGTGGTCACTTCCATCGGTTTCGGCAATGTGCCCATTGAAACGAGCGTAGTCGATTTACTATATATGCCCCCGACCAAAACGCCGAAAAACGCTGTTTTAGGCCATTTGACCAGTGGTCAATAGGCCCCCGAGGCCATAGTGACCAGTGGTCACTTCCATCGGTTTCGGCAATATGCCCATTGAAACGAGCGTAGTCGATATACTATATATGCCCCCGACCAAAACGCCGAAAAACGCTATTTTAGGCCGTTTGACCAGTGGTCAATAGGTCCCTAGGCCGTAGTGACCACTGGTCACTTTCATCGGTAATTGCCCTCCTTGGCGCGGGCTAAGAATCTTTACATCGAATTGGTTTGGATTCCTGGCCACTGCGGGATTCCATGCAACGAAAAATCCGAAGCAATGCCTTCTGCTTCCACAACAACAAAACCTAATCTCTGTCTCTGCAGCTGCGAAAGATACAGTCAAAACAGCTTCCAGTCCACGGATCCACGAGGATTCAATGAAATCAAATACAATATCAAAATCATCAAAACGTGGACACCCAGAGTCAGACCAACCTTATTCCGCTTCCGGTTTCGGGGCTCCACGGCGGGCCCCTTCCTGTTGTCGTTGTTGTTATTTCCGGCCACCTGACCAAGGTCAATCGACCCGGGCAGCCCCACCAGGGTGGAGCCGTCCGCATTCTCGGAGAAAGGCTAGGACCTGCAGGGGTCTATCCCAGAGGGCTTGGGCCCCTTCCGCAGGCGATTCTTCACACGCTGCAATCGTTCTTGGGGGGTCAAATTTCGGAGGATCCAAGTTCGGTTGAATAGTCAGATGGGAAAATTGGGGTCTCTGGGAGGGTAGGGATCCGCGGGACTGGGGGGCTGGGAGGGCTCAAAATTGGGATTGTTACCACTGTTGCTGTTGTTGTTGTCGACTACTCCAAATTGGATGCTAGTAGCAAAAGTCCCGGGAGGTGGGGATTTGTTTTTGCGAAGGACGGCTAGCTAATTTTTAGGCCAAAAGGGGGGGGGGGCTCACCAAAAATGGAAGGGGCATATTTTTGACAAAACTTGTGCAAATTTAACGTTTTTTTGCAAAAACTGCCAAAAATCGCTAAAAAATGACTAATTTTAGGTGTTTTTTAAACTAAAATAACGAAAATTTCGTTAAAAATCCGGTGCAGCCGGAAAAATTTTTGAAATTTTATGGTAAAATTTGGCAATTTTCTGGGGTATATATGAGGGGAGGTCGAAATTTATGGAGGAACCTCGAATGGGGGGAGAGGTCGCCGAGTGGGGGGCCTCCCCCCACCCCCACCCCCAGTAAAAAGCCAGGACGGTTTCCCAATTGATTCCAAAAGAGTTGACTTATCCACCACTTTTCCTTCCTCTTTCGTGTGGCTTCGTCGTCCGCAGAATCAATCACCGTAACAAGCAGATCATGTAAATTATGGCTATGTATGACTGCTAAAATCACACGAAAGTGGCTTACTAGCATCCATTTTGCGAATGTCATGTCGGTGTCCATTAAACCGTATGGAGAGTGGGTTGCCAGTCACCAGGCGCGTAGCCAGGGGGGGGGGGCAAGGGGGGCATGCCCCCCCCGAAATCGGGTTGCCCCCCTGGAAATATCTACCATCTAGCAATATTTAGGACGCAGGACAGCAGCTGTAGACTGCGTTGAGCTTGGAAATTGATGAAAATTAGAAGAATTTAGAAATAAAATCCAAAAATTTTTCGCGCCTTCGGCGCGAATTATTATATTTCTTCGTAGCCAATTCTAAAATGTCATTTCAATTTACATAATCCCAAATGTAATATACCTGATCTTAGTTAGTATAATGTAGTAGTAGTAAGTATGGTACTTATTTACCGTGTTTTGCTCAAAAATGCGTAGATAAGTACACACTTTTTCTGGAAAATAGCAAAAACTTTTTGGCTACCATATAACGTTACAGAAGTTAGCATTTGTCATTCATTCACTTCCCTTCAGATAAATTTACAAATAGGCTTTCTGTTATTTAAATTAAACTATATATTTACTTTTGACTATGCTACATTACTGTTATATATATACACACCTAACCTTACCTTACAGGAGGAAAAATGTGCTCAGAAAAATTAATTTCAGGCAGCAAAATTAAAAAAATTCTTCAACTTCTGGGGGGCTCCGCCCCCCGGACCCCCCGCCTGGTATCAGTTGCGCAAATCATGTAACGGCGGCATTTTGAATTTTCTACATCTCAAAAATTGCTAATTTAAAGCCCGAAAAATAAGTTAACGTAATAAAATGCTTTCGGTTCTCTTTTTAACTGCCACAGTTAAGTTTGAAAAATTTTGGCTTGCCCCCCCCCGAAATTTTTTTCTGGCTACGCTAGTGCCAGTCACCCCCACATATTGGGAAGGGCACCCCCTGATTTCCGCCAAATAAACGACTCCCGTGCTTGTGCAATCGAATTTACTTCTGAGTCGATATTTCAACCCAGTGACCGAGCTCGTAACACTGGTTCCGCTTTTGATCGCTGGGCAAAGTGCACACCTCCGTCGGCCGCACCTAAATGTTCCACAAGGACCCTGAGCCACAACCCTCGTGGAGCCGGCTCCGGCGGATGGTAGTTTTGCCTTGACAAGCACATTTCTTACTTTGGTCGGGGGACGGGACAGAACTGGACAGAACAACTTGACTTGAGAGTTCACTCCACTCAGAAAATGTTCGTGTTTTCTGATGATGTCACTGATTTGCTTAACGTCTGGGCTCTGGGTGGTAGGGCAGAACCATGTAGAAAGACTTGAAGACTGCGACGTCGGAAGAAGAAAAGTTTGAAAAGTTTTTTGATCTAAAATCGTCTATTTTGTTGGTACTCAAACTTAGTTTTTGAGCACTTTTGAGCATGGCTATAACAGTACGTATCTAACAGGCTATTTTTACTGCATTTTTAGAAATTTTAGACCATTTCGGATTCCCCCACTTTCTGCCCCCCCCCCCTCCAATAGTGGGGGGGGGGGCTCCCTCCCACTTCCGCCACACGCACACTTTTATCGCCTAGAAAAATTCCAGTTTCCGAATCTTTTTCGCGGGGATTCTGGCTTGATTTAGGGAAGCCTTCTACCTTAAAAATTTGGAGTTCGACCCTTGAAAGTGGTGGGCTTTCCCCAAAGCCCCATCCACAAATCTGTTTGTCCTTAGCCGACCCAATTGTTTCCTATGGCTATGCCAAAGCCTAGTGTTTAGTTTTGTAGTTTCAGGCTAACTATGTCGAGTGATAGTCTGCGGAAATATTTACAGTCAATGCTGAAAGGCGTTGGAGGACTTCATGCCATAATTATTGCAGATCGTGATGGCGTTCCACTTGTCAAAGCAGTGACGGACAATTGTCCTGACCACGCTACCAGAGCTCCTTTTCTTTCTGTTTACGGTTTGTTACAAGTTTCATTAGTTACTTTTCTTCTGTGGCACCGTCGATAATATAAGTCTAACGAGAATCCAGGGGCGGCGCCCCGTCGCTTTTCCGCAGGTAAAAAATTTAGGAGCAAAATAGAAAAAGGGAAAAATAAAAAATAAAAATTCGAACCTTGGGCGTGTATTTTCTACTTCTTAATAGCATATTCATTGGTTTTATCAGGAAAAAGATTGAAACGCTTCCGGAATGCTTTAGAAAATTTTAAATTCCAAGTTTTCTCTAGAAATATGCATAATATATGTTTATTTTTAGAATTTTTCTCTAGAGTTCTTCAATGCTTCTGGGCGGCTCCGCCCCTCTCTCCTTGTCCACCGGTAGCAGCATTTTTCGAATGAGGCGCTGCCCCCGTCACGAAATCCTGGATCCGCCATTGCGTCCACTGCGTCATTCATATCCGTACCAAACTGAGCTACTGTTGTCATTGATTTGACAATTGGATAAGTGCTGTAGTGCGTGCATTACATAAGCCTTGTGTATATGTTACGTACCGTATGAGATTTTGTACCGTATAATACGGTATACGGTAATTTTCGTACCGTATTTAAACGGTACGTATATACCGTATAATACGGTACAACTTTTTCTGTACTTTATTAAACGGTACGTCCCGTATAATATTGTACGGTTAGTTTTTGTACCGTATTGGCAAAGAACTGAAACTGCTGTTAAATACTACTAACTAAAACAAATAATACAAATTTTGCAGTTTTGCTGCAAAAATAGCGTCTCAAGATGTCGCTTCCGACAAAACCTTATTTTTGCACTAAAAATTAACTTTTTTCTGTGCATACTAAAACTAAAGCGCTGTTGCGGACGGCTGCATTTGGAGAAAGCCATTAATTTTAAAGCACCGTTTGCAAAAATTTTCTGAAATATGCGTCGTATGCTAAAATAATCATAGAATTATAAATTATTCAATTGCCACAATATGTATGACTAATAATATAGAAACTTTGCTCTTGCAATTCTTATTTCTATGCCACTCTCATTTGTTTTATTTAAGGAACGAGGAATCGAGGATGGAACTATTTCCAACACCTTCATCGCTTTCTTTCCAAAAATAGCGTCTCAAGATTTAGCTTCCAGCAAAACTGTCTGAAAATATTTGAGTGTCATTCAAATCTAAGCACTTATAAAATTAAAAATTTTTTAGAAACTTAACATTTATTTGCTTGTTTATTTGTATTTTCGTTATTTTTGTGTAAAAACGTTCACTTTCGAAAGTTAAGTTCAAGCATTTTCACTTTTTATGTTCAGAATATTTAATAGAATTAATAGAAATAGTAGTTCAGAATTTTATGTGCTATAGAAATAAGAATTGCAAGAGCAAAGTTTCTTTTTTAGTCTTGCAGATCAGATTCAGTTCTTTGCCAATACGGTACAAAATCTAACCGTACAATATAATACGGGACGTACCGTTTAATACGGCACAGAAAAAGTTGTACCGTATTATACGGTACGTACCGTTTAATACGGTACGAAAAATGCAGTACCGTTTATTCGGTACAAAATGTCATACGGTACGTAACATATATACTTATGGAAATTTCACAGAGCCTTGGAAACTGTTTATCGACTACGTACTGTTTACATGGTATTTTTCCAGGGAGGGGGCCCCCCCCCAAATTGACCTCCCCCCCCGAAAATGCCTTCCCCCCCGAAATCGCCCCTCGGGTTTTTGCTCCTCCCCGGGATTTTTTGGAGGCCCAAAGTTTTGCCGAAAATAGGCCAATTTTCAAAAATTTTCCGGCTTCGCCGGAGATTTTTTCGGTAAATTAGCTATTTTTAGCTTAAATCCTGGCATTTTTGAGAACTTTTTGCGTTTCACCATGCAAAATACGCTAAAAAATACCATTTTTTGGCTCGTTTTTACAAAAAAATCTCCCCCCCCCAGAAAAAAATCCCTAAAAATACCGTGTGTTATATAGTACGGTGCAGCCGCAGTCTAAGTTTATTCTTTTGCTTGCTTTAGGTACCGCATCTGATCAGGCCAGTAAATTAAAGATTGGTCAGAACAAAAGTATGATTTGCTATTATAATAATTTCCAGCTGATACTCATCAATCGAGCCCCTATTTTTGTAACTATGATTGCAAGTGCGGATGTAAATACTGGCGCCTGTCTTAATCTGATGTCGGAGTTGGATCCAATACTGACTGAAATTAAACCAATAGCAGAAGCGGCTATTGCTGCGGTTTAACGTCTTTCGTATTATTGAGTCGTTCGTCTTGTCATCATGCATTATGTCTGCTGATACTTGCATTAAGTAAATTATTTTTTGCTCAAATAAAACATTGTGTTCTTCTATACATTTTCTCGCTTGTTTTGGGCATAATTGTGTGGTCGGCCCTTTTATTAAATAACCGGCCAACATGTTGATTGCCCTGTTTGAAGGAAGTTGTAAACGTTTTCATGGAGGTACTTGCAAAATTTTGTAATTCGACTTCGGGAAATTATATAAGCTTGTGCAAAAGTATGTCACAAGGGGGCCGATCTTGATGAACAACTAAATTGAAATTCGATGCAATCCCATCCCCTTGTCCGATGCCACCTAGAAAGAACATGTAGTCGCTGGGGTATTACGATTTTCCCAGCCAGCAGCATGAAACGGCCCATATAAATTCCATTAACCTGTACCAGTTTCTGACAGTAAGCACAAGATACATTGTGGGGTCCTGGCCGTTCCTTATTAGCCCAGTAAGCCAATGCAAAAGATAAAATGTGAAATAATCGATACTGTTGAAGGCTATTGGCGAACAGTTTAAGGATCCAATTAGGCTAAACTGTCAAAAGCTAGCAATCCGGCCGGTGAAGCCAGTTAATTCTACCGGCCGCCCGGTCGTTCACTCACAGGGTCGGTGAATAACACTAGCACAGAATTGTTTTTGTCTTGGCTGCTTTGTTCGAAACTAGCTATACACATTTTCATAGAGGATTGTGCAATATGTAATTAGACATTGTGAAATAAAATAAGCTGGAGCAGTAGTTTATTTTGATATTTATATTTTAACATATGCCCTATTTTTTAAGATTAAACGGATTAGATTTAGATTACCCGCATTAAAGAATCAGAATCTTGAATTAAACGGAATAAAATTTCATCCATCGAGTTAAAGGAACAAAACGGATAAAATTTCCTTTTGTGTAAATGTGGACCTATAGGCTTGAATTGTTTATGAAAGTAGATGAAACTTTCCAAATATGCTATTGTGAAGTACCACGTGTGTACCTCTGTAATAAACTAATGTCGGACTTCAATAAAGATTGCAAGTAGGTGCTCAGTGTGTGATGTCTAGTCCTAGCCAGTTGAGAGAAGATGCGAGAGTATCGTAAATTAGCGAGTAAATTGAGATAGAACTACTTGCGGACCCTAAGCGACCGTCCCTAAACTGATAGACTAAAATACCGCTAGACTTTACTGTACCAGACATAAACTACTCACTCCAACTTTGAAATAGACATACAGGATTGATACAAAATACAAAGGAGCACAATAAGCGGGAATAAAGCACACGAGGGAGGGCGTTACCCACTCCCAAAACCTAAACCTAGCCCAACAACTCCTACCCAATAATAGATCAACCACCCCCAGCCTTGTTGACACACCGATGACAACTGCCCTAAGCCTACACTTTTTCTCTCTTATATATACTTTGTGCTAGTGACGTAGCTAGCCCAAAAGAAATCACTTTTATCATTCATGAATAAGACAATTGTCGAAATAGTTCAAAGTTGTATAATTTCGTCAGATAGAATATACTTTACGTCACACGTATGAAGATAGCGCTACACATAGTTTTCAATGCTGCGCAGCTGTCTCCTAGTGCCCTAATGGGTAATATCCCACAAAATACCCCCTCTTTTCCGCCGCCGGCCCCCCGCGCGGCGATCAATACGGGTGCCACAGAATGTTAGACAATGGTAAAACTGGATTACATTAGTTTTGGTGTAAAACTGGATTACATTAGTTTTGGTCCAAGTAGTAGTTTTAGAGATAAAACGCGAATTAGACCTAGCTAAGACTAAAAGTGGAGCCAAACGATCCCCACTGCCTGCGAACTACGCGGCTCACAGACGAGTCCGGACTGACACTTCGGACTGACACTGGGTAAAACTGTGTCGGCTGTGACCGAAACTAAACACAAAACCAACTTAGACAGACGAAACGAACATACGAAACAAACGACTAAGCGAAACAAACTATTGACGACTTTTGAGAAACACAGACAACTACGTAAATTTCGAAAACAGTACAATAAACACCCGTATGGACCCCCACGCGCAAGGCCGAACCGACACAAAAGACAGGATACAACGGGGACACTGCCCACTAGGGAACCCATCCCAACAACCACAACCTCATACTTAAAATCCAAGCAAAACCCACGCGGAAGAAACCCAAATAGAATTCTATAGGGAAACAACAAATATAAGCACTTACTAGCGGTTTATTATACGTAACAAGTAGTAGAAGAAATAGAAAAACCAAAATAAGGCAGGTACGTTAGGGCAGAGTTATACATGGCAAAACATGGCCAACACGTAAAAATTAGCTACCAAAGAAAACTATCAAAACAACTGAGGGGGCGCCCTATCAAAGAAACAAAACCAGAGGAGAAATTAAAAAGGTCCCCTCCCCATACAACAAGAAAAGATACCCCCCCACTTATAATATATATGAAAGTACAAAAATGGAATGAAAATTAACAACAAAACACATCAATGGGAGAAGCCAAGCGTCCTAGGCGTGCACCGAAGAGACCACGATTTCATAATGGGAGCATCAGGACAGTTCTAGCAGACGCCGGGAACAGACCCGACAAGAAGAAAAGTCCGGATAGAGGGATTCGGACCCGACAGAAAGGTCAGGCCAGACAGTACAATCGGCCGAAAACGGCCGCACCGGATAGCCGACTCAAGAACGGCCAGACGCAGGATGGAAAATTGGCCAAACCAGCAAAGGCCATAGAAAAGTGACCGGGGTATAACCGAGACCCAGCAAACAGTCAGAAAGGACCCCAAAAAATACACAGGCCATGAGTAGTGGCCCAGACCAAGGTTGGTGAAACCAGGTCCCAACAGAAAAGACATAAGACCGGATATCGGTCCAGAGTACAGTGGAGGCAAGAAGAGCCACCTCCATAACCAGTCAAACCCAGTCCAGATGTTGACCACAACAAAAGCAGTTCGCCGACTGAGATACCGGCCATTACAGTCTGGGTGAGAGTCCAGATAATGCAGAACAATGACAACATGGTCCAGCTCCCGTTCAGCATCCGTCGTGGGGCACGCTTGGCGCAAAATGAGGGTATGGGGACCGGTTACGAGAAAACAACCATCACCTAAACACAAACAAAAATTAAAGTAGTAAGAATAAACCACAGTAATTAAAGGCTTAAACAAAATGCCATGGAATAAAATGCAAAAACAAACAGAATACATCACAAAGCCCCTCAACTGTAGCATGGTCGCAGCGGTGTGAGTGCCCCGAAGATGACCCAGTTTTAGGTAACAACCTTCGGAAACCCACACCACGGCGAAGACTCGAAAACTGTTAGATACTAGTCAAATGTAAGTAGATAGGAAACAGGAGTCTGGGGGAGACGGTTCACTCCGTGTCCCAGTCTTAGGTCAACAAAGCAACTCGCCCACCCCAGAACCCCTTCAGCCGTAAGGAAGTAAGTAGAAACACGTAAAATAGTAGATCTGCCCGAGCGAACGAAAAACTAGAGGAAAATTCAACAGAACAGAAGAAGAAACTTCCAAAATAAAATTTAATCGAAGAAAGAGGCCCCTAAGGTCAGCGTGGAAAGATTGAATTATCACGAAAATATAAACAAAATTTTTTGAGGATCAGCTCGGGCACTAAAGAAGTTTTCAGAAAATTTTCCATATATATACACGGGGCTGCAGAACAACAACAACGCACAACAACGCCCCGTACACTTCGGCCTCAATCGCCCTGATCTCCTGTACCCGGTGGTCCGCTCGCATTGCCGTGACCAAATCTGGCAAATCGAAGAACAGTTCACTCCGTAAGACCATGTGGAGCTTGCTCATCTAATTTTGGTGGGGAGCCGCAGGGGTCGGATTTAAACACGTCAAACGCGTATAATCCTGTGGCCCCATGTGGCTAAGCATAGCCCTTGTCTTGCCGACTCCCCAATACTCGTTTCGAGAGGCCTCGACAATGAGTCGGCCCCCCGTCGCCGCTAGCCACTTGCGATACGATGGACAAACCTGGGCCTTCGCTCGGATGACATCAAGCATAACAAATGCCCGAACATGGATTTTAGGATGTTCCCAAAAGCGGCGAAACGGAACTGACTGATGGAACCAGCCCCTGGTATAATGCTTCGACCCTTGCATAGCCTGGAACGGGCAAGTATCGAGCCGGCTCAGGCAAGCAAAACCAGTAGTCGATTTTACAATGATGGTAACCGCTCTCCGAAAAAACGGTATTCATGCCCATAGATCTTCAAATACGGGTGGTGACCCCGCTCGGTGCGTGTTACAAGCCACCATGTGTTCACCCAAACCCTGTTGTCCCGTTTCCACAACAGCTGAAATACCAGAGGTCGTGATAGACCCGAGTATTGTACAGCCCGAACTTACTAATGGTAATCCCGAACTTGTTGCAAGAAGGCCCGAACTTTTTTGGGGGGGGGTCCCGAACTTATCGGAGCGAACCCCGAACTTATCGCGACAGAGACCGAACTTATCGGAGCAGAGCCCGAACTTGTCGGGACAGAGCCCGAACTTATCGGGACAAAGCCCGAACTTATCGGGACAAAGCCCGAACTTATCGGGACAAAGCCCGAACTTATCGGGACAGAGCCCGAACTTGTCGGGACAGAGCCCGAACTTATCGGAGCAGGCAAAACTGGAGAACTCACAGATCCGAAAAGTTCCGAGGGCTCCTCAAAAGTTACCACCACGGTTGATGGAGACGCCTGCAGGTCGGAATCTTCTAAAAGAATGATCTGCCGTAGAGGGCGTTGTATCCACAAGACTTGTTGGAGGATCCTCCTGTTGAGATAACAAAGCCTGGTGCTGTCGAGTAATCGGCCTGGATGCAGCTGAACTAGAAAACTCGCCGGGCCCCATAGCGCAAATCAGCTAGCGATGGAGAAGGCTGCAGACCCCGGCAAGGAGCTGCCTTGCACAACTAGTTGGATAGTGAAATTTCCTCCTGATACCAAGACAAAGGGATATCCACGCACGTACTCACCGGCGGAGGAATCCGCTGTTTATTGTTATTGCGCCATGGATCCACTGCTGCATAGGGTGGTCTGAAACACGCGCAACAACCTGACGCCCCAGATACGCAAGATCTGTGGCAGAATGGCGGGCATCTATGCCCAAAGCCCCTAACAAGCACCGGACATCGGCCAGAGGATTCAGACCAAAAGGAGGATATGACATGTTATAAAAAAGCGGGACCAATAAATACTGAAGGTAGTCCCAAGACGGGCACTGAAAAAAGAGAACATAAACTGGGATCAAATAGATACCCAATGAAATAGGTTTCTGTTTCGGATTCGTAGGACTAACCTGATCAATTTGCCAACGAAACAAATGCAACTTTTCCGGGAAGGAATAGCAATTTGAATCAAGGACAGGGTACGGTGGGGAGGAATCCCCAAGAAACCTCTGGCCGACACCCCTTCCAAATCCCAAGCCAAAAAACCCGCCTTTTGCGCAGCTTCAACCCAGATAGGAACGGACCGGATCAGTTGTTCAATTGACGTAACTACTGTAGTCGTCCTGGCTAAAGGGTGAGAAAAACCCGTTTTCTGCGAAACATGACGAATATTGGCCGAGTGTCAATCAATTTGATCAATTTGATCCCGAAAAGTGAAAAATTCTGGGGGTTTATCTGACAAATTTTTTTAAAAGAGTTACATAAACAAAACATAAACATAAGCGCGACATAAACAAAATGGCATCGCCCCCTAAGTCTTCTGGAAACTCCACAGGTTCTGGCTTTTCTTCTGCCGAAGACTGAGAAGCTGACGCCCCCCCTTCAGGGTTCAAGCTGCGCCAATCGCCCCCCCCCCCAGCGTTTCTAACTGCGTACGTGCAGAAGGCACAGAACACTTTACAGCTTCAGAGTCGCTTTTAGAAGCATTACTAAACATTCGGTTTTTCAAAATTTCAAAGAAAAACAGAAGATTAGAATTCGCTTTAGCTTCAAAAGAACATCCGAACTTTTGAGTACGTACACAAGATAAATTTTTGCCACAAGTTTTATATGAAACAAGACTAAAGAGAATCTAAAATAAAATCATATGACTAAGAAAAACACAACCTGGAAGAGAGGCAACCCAATGAATTTCGTTCCCCTAAAGCAGAAACAGGAAAGCCAACCCCAAAGGCACCAACCAGAAGAACCCAAGGAAAACCTAAACAGTAAGTGCAAACATGGAGCAAAAACAGTAAAAAGACGGAAAAACCTCCAAAAGTGAGTACGTATGTGAATGAGTGCCATGAGCGCTGTTGTGTGCTGTAGTGAAATAACCCTCGTATATATAAGAAAAGCTAAATACAAAGGTAATGGAAAAATAGTCAAAGAAAACTTTAGATGCATGAAAAACAGCAGAAAAATTTCCATAAAACAAAAAACATTTTCGTTCCAAAACTCAGAAAAGTAAGAAACTTCGAATATAGGAGAAAAAGGTACCAAAAACCAAAAGGATGTAGTTAAAATCAAAACCTGTGGCCACCTGAAATAAAGAATTATATTCTGTAAAACAAGGCAAAAATGTAGGGTTATGAAAAGAATTTGGGGAACGACGAGTGGGAGGCGAAAAATAATGAGAACATGGACCATAATGAACTGTAGTAGGCAAAGGATACCATACCCAAAAACACCCGTAAGTGGAGGCGACCCGTAGGGGTTAGCCAAAACCCTTTTCGTTAGCGGTGACAAAGGCCGTTTCTCAAAAGGCTAAGGATTTTATTCTGGAAAAGCCAGACAAAACGTTCTCTAATGCGCTGGCTCCGGATCCAAAACAAATAATCGTCCCAGTCAAAAGGGTAAACAGGGACCGTGCTACCCGGCTGGACAAGATAGGCAATTATAGGATCAAAATGAGACTTAGTTTTAGGAATAAGAAAACAAACCTTTTTTGGTGAAAGAATTTCCGAAACTTTGGGATCAAGAAATTCACCCTGACTGGCCGATAAATTCAAATTTTGTTAAGTTTCAATAGTTTGAGCATCGGGGGGAGGTGAATAGGGGGCGGAGGGGGGAGTACAACCCCACCCGGCATGACCCCGGAGCAGGAACGCCAAAATGCTCGAAGTGATCATGCTGCGCCATCTGCTGCAATTGTTCAAGAGAAACCTATTGAACTCGTGGAGGAAAATGGACTGAACCCCCACGAGTAGCAACAATACAAAAATGCTGAGAGACAAACTCTAATTTAAGGAAGCATTATCCAAATTTTTACGGTTAGACATAATTATTCAAGAAAAGAATTCTACAGGTGGCCACACAATTTTATCAAAAGAAAAGGATTCAATCAAGGAAAAAATTCAGAGAAAAGAAAAACACATAAACTGACCACAATCAGAAAGTAGAGCCTAAAGTATGAAAAACTGACCGAAAAATCCTGAAAATAAGCTTAAAAGGGGCAATGCCCACCACCACAATTCAGATATAAACCTAAACATGAAGAAAACATAGATATGCCTAAAACCATTATATACGTATAAACCCTAAAATTGTAAAAATTAACAAATTACAACAAAACGAGATCAGTAGTGTGAGATGCATACACACTACAGTTGAGGGGAAAATAAAATAGAGGTTACTGGTCGAGTGTCAATTCCATCAGAAACGGTTTGAATCTATTCACATGAACAGTTTCAGGAGGGGCGTCTAACTTGAGAGTAGATTGAATCTGACAGTTGGTAGGATAAATAACTTTAAGGACCCGGAAAGGCCCCTCAAAAGCTGGAAGGTATTTGCGGCTTGCCCCCTTCGGAATATTTGCTCGAGAAACGTCCTTCCAAACCATCATGCCTTCCTTATACTTAATAGGTTTACCCTTAGAATCATATTTGTCCTTGCGTTTCTTCTGGACCTGTGTACGTACATACGTATATTCCGAAATAGTGCCCCGAAAAAGGTCAGGCCACGGAATACGTACGTACCCGTGTTCGCCCGGATGTACTGACATGGATAGATAGTAATAATGCCTGTTGTTGTCCAAAGTTTGAGGCAGACTTGTATGAGATGTAGAAAAATTTGTACAGAAGTCACAAGATCGGGATGAGAAAAGCTCGGTATGACAAGTTCGGGATGACTTAGACTTGAAAAAATAAGTTCTGGGTGGTCCTGTGACGGAGGTTCAGCAGCTAAACCGGCCCGGTCGAACCCAGGCGCAAGCTGAGCTGCCAACGAAGGCGACTCCAGGAGGGCGGGGTCAACCCCCCTCACCTCCTGAGGCCAACCTTCCCCCCATACAAGACCAAATTTAGAAAAGGGAGGAGCCAAAAGAGTTTCTGACTCCTCCCGTAGCCGAAAAACCGGCTGGTCCTCCACCCAAACTTTAACTTCATCTGAAAAAGCTACAGGAATTAGAGGTAAACCCAAACTATGCCCTTCTTTAATAAAGGAAAGGTCCTTCCCCTGTAAAAGACACGATTTCAAAACTTTCTCCCCACCGTCTCCCAAGCTCAAGTCACTTGTTAGGGGAGGGTCGGGGGGTTCGGGTGGAGCTGTTACCCCTTTTTGTGCAGATTTCACTTCTGGAAGTTCATGTTGGACCTCACAAGCATCAATCGGAAGAATTTCAGCCATAGGGCATTTTACTGCCTTTACCCCCTCTTTTTGGGGTAGGTTCACACCTACCCTCTCTTTTTGGGGTAGACTCAGAGCTACCCCCTCTTTTTGAGGTAGATCCTCCGTTGGCCAGAAGGCAAAAGAAAAAACGCTATCATCTTCAAAAGCTGAATCAGTTGCCAACTTATACGTAGGAGCTGAGGCGACATGAGGGGGAGGGATACCCAAATTATCATCAACTGCAAAGACCATATCATTGATATATATAAGGGTCTTGAGAGACATGAGCTTGAGAGGAATGTAGGGGCTTTTCTGGAGCCGACACACCCCCCGGGGCGGGTCTGGATGGTGGATCGGCCGCACACCCAGACACGCCCCCACTGGTCCCAGTCCCAGAGGCCGCGTCAACCACCGCACCCTGTGACTGAGACACAGCGAGTCCCGCAGTCTGCTCCCAAGACATCACAGTCGGTGAGGGAGATTCCCCATTCAGAGAGAGCAGAGGGGGAGGGTCGGGACCCTCCTCCACGGGTTGGACTACTTCGTCAGTTTCGGGCACCGTCACTTCACAGCGCAAAATATCTTCACGTTCGAGTTTTTCCGGCCACGCATCTGCGATGGCATGGCCCAAATCGAAAATTTGCTTCTTCAAAACCTCAGTAAACTTTTTCATATGATTATACGTATGCATGTGAATAGCTGCTAACGTCGTAAAATTTGACTGGATCATAGAAAAAGACTGAACAATTTGTTCGGGAGTTCTGGAGAACCTACCCCAAACACGTGTGACTCCGAAGGCTGTGGTTCGGTCTCAACATAACCTATAAGGTGTTCAACCCCTTTTATTGGGCCAAAACGCGGGGAGGGAGGGTGCCCCCCTGTGGATTTGCAACGCTCTGGTCTGATGCTCTAACAAAATGTTGTGCTAACGGTGCCGCCAAAGATTGCGTGGTAACGCCTCGAACCGAGGGTGCTGGGGCCGAGGCCAAGGGTGCCGGCAATGCAGGCACAGCTGTACCAGGTGAAACAACTTGACCCGTGCTCTGAGCTGGCGGTGCCTCCCACTGTGGACCATATGCATGCTGACCCGAAGAAGGTTGTGGGGCAGGCAAAGCTAAAGGAACAGGAGCAGATTGTAAAGCTGGGTAAACCGGCTGCTGTGCGCAAAACTGCGGATAGACTGGTACGTACTGCGTAACGCCAGCTACCTGTTCCCTGGGGAGAGGTCGACCCCGCCAACCTGCCGGGGCCAGCTGAGGGTATTTGTCCCAACAGTTGTTAGGATCATGGCCCCTTCTGCCGCAATGGAGGCACTTATCCTTGCGCTTATCCTCAAATCTAGGCCGTGCATCCCTCCCTTTTTCCCACAGCACCTTGAGATCTTGTAATTCCTTACGCAGCTGTTCCAACGGGTCACTGGAACTCCCACTCGGCTCTGCTCTCTCCGAAGATGCCACATGATAGATTGGGGGGGTCATATGACAATGCCTCCCCTGGGGTGGACCGCGGGGTGCGGGCATCAAGTTTATCAATCACCCGCAAGATGTCCTCCATAGACGGTTCTCCATACGCCCCCAAAGGGACGAGCGACGCCGCATACTTGTCATTTGCCCCGGCATAGACCTGCTGGACACAGTGCTTCTCCCGGTCACCCGGGTCATTCCAGATATCTAATGCCAAAGCCTGAAGTTCCGAAATATACTTGCGTATATGTTCTCCGGGACGTTGGAGTCGGTTGACAAAAGCTGTATATTTTTGCTGATATGACAGCTGCGGTTTAGGAAACTGAGTTTTCAAAAGTTTCAAAATACTATCATATGAATCAATCATAGAAAGACCCGCACGGGAGGCATAAATTTGAGCCTTACCCGCCAATTTGCTATATAAAAGACGAGGCCACTGATCTTTGGGAATTTGATATGTTTCCACTGCAGATTCGAATTGCGGAAGCCAGTCTTAAACATAGAGTAACTCTGGGTCGAACCGCGGAACGTCCCGGAGAATTTCAATATACGTACGAAGAAGACGCGGATCGTGGCCTGAAACTGAAGCATCTGGCCACCATGGTCGCCGGAGTTGGGTGACGAACAGGCGTCGCTCGCTCTTCCTTGTTGGAAAAAACCCCCTTTTGACTGACCTGCTGGGCAGAAAAACCCGGCCCCCCCCTATCCGGCGGAGGAGGCGGGTCGGCAGCCACCCTTGAATTTCCCAATACAAAATCTGATGTTTTGACGTTCTGTGGACTGGTTTCCACCGTCTGATTTGCAGCTGATGCCGCCGGAGCCGTAACCGCTTGGTTAGGTCCCGGTCAGGGGCGGATCCAGGGGGGGGGGGGCGGCCGCCCCCCGTCGCGATTCGAAGGTAGGAAAAATTAAGGAAAGAAAGAGGAAAAAGGGCAAAAAACCAAAAAATTTCGCGCCTTCGGCGCGAATTTTCTACCTTTTAACCGCATATTTATTGCATTTGTGAAGAAAAAGCTTAAAATGCATCTGATTTTTCGGAGATAATTATGATTTTTGCCTAAAAATGTCAAGAATTTTAAAAAATTTGTTCAGTTCTTCAGTATGAAAAGAATTAAAGATCCGAAGACCGATTTTATTGCAAAATCAAAAAATTTCTTCAACTTCTGGGGGGCTCCGCCCCCCAGACCCCCCGCTGGAAAAATTTTACCGCCCCCCCCCGTTACGAAATCCTGGATCCGCCAGTGGTCCCGGTACGTACGTATGGGCCGCCGGTTGTAAGGCGACAGCAGTTCCAGCAGCAAATTGTGCCGGTGAATTATATACGTATACTGGATTGCCGTACATGTCAACGGCATAATAGCCGGATTGTGCCGTGGACGGCACAGGCTGCACAATCTGAGATGTATATATACGTATATAACTGCTGCTGAGCCGGAGATTGTAATTGAGAGGGACCCGGCATAGACGACTGCATTTGAGCCGGCTGTTGGACGTTTTGGGCGGCCTGTGCTTGACCAGACGGAGAAACACGTTGAAACGTACCTTGCGGATGCTGCGCAGACGGTGGACACCAGACGTGCCCTGAATTTTGCCCAAAATTAGGTGATCCCCCGTGAGCACCGTTTGCAAGACTGGGGACACCCAAAGTGGGTTGCCCCACCTGTCCCCGAGACGACGAGGCCGAACTGCACTCTGGATCTGACGTAAAATTAGACGTACCTTGCGACTGAGACTGGCCGTCGGGCGCAAAAGACTCGGGTCGTCCCTGGGGAGGAGGAGCGGGCGCCCCCCGATTCTGAGCATGACCACCCAATCTTCTGTCGGGTTTTTCTGCCATATCTTCCTGGGTCTGGGGAGGGGCCGCAGCTGCAGACTTCGCGGAAGTGGGAGGGATTTGCTGATGTTGTAACTGAATCAGGTCATTTTCGGAAGTTTGGTTCGGAACTGGTTCGGGGTTATTTTCCCCCGAACTTTTCTGCCCCGAACTTTTTGATCCCGAACTTTTTCCCCCCAACAAATCAGAAACCGTGACTGGCGCCAAACCAAGGCCTTTCCGCCTATAATCCAAATAACTCTGCATAGCTGACAAAAGTTGCTCGTCTTGCGAGTCTGAGTCATCAATTTCAACGGAATCATCAAAAGCATCAAATTGAGGGCCGGGAGTGGACAGTTGCCCCCCCCTGAAGCAAATCGGAAGTCTGCAGCAATTCTGGTCCTCCAGACAGAGATTTTACCGTAGTTTCCTCCCCAGAAACTACTACTACTTCTGGGGGAGTAGCATCCGATAGCACTTGGGGACCCCCCGACTGCGACGTTAAAGGCCGGGAACCCGCAGACTGCGAAACTTGGGAGCGGATGGCTCCAGATTGTGACCGAGTCACTGGCCCCCCAAAAGTTTTGCTTAAATGGCCACCATACGGGGCCTCTGAAGAAGTAGACGGGGCCGTGGAGGTCGAAACCCCCAACTGAGACTGGGTCCGGCGAGAACTTGTGGGTTGGGGGGGGGGAATCCGGGAGGGTCCCCCTCGCCCCCCTGATCCTCCATCTGTTACCGGTTTCGCCTTAGAATTTTGCCCTTCCCATAATTGTGGAGGGATATCAGGGACATAACCTTCCGGTCTTCTGGGGGTCCCCCTTCCAATGCCTGGAGCCGTTCCTCCCGGACTAGCGTTGGGGGAGACACCCCCCCGACCACGACCCCCCGATTTTGTAATACCTTGCTTTGAAGCCATGGGAGTCCCTCTGTCTAAATCGACCGGTCCGTCAAAATATGATAAGAGCCCCCAAAGTTGTGCTCTTTGTTTTTCACGCTTATCGTGCTCCCTTTTCTTCTCAGAAAAAGCTAGAACTTTGGACATCTACTGAAAAATCACGGTCGCCACTATTTGTGAAGTACTACGTGTGTACCTCTGTAATAAACTAATGTCGGACTTCAATAAAGATTGCAAGTAGGTGCTCAGTGTGTGATGTCTAGTCCTAGCCAGTTGAGAGAAGATGCGAGAGTATCGTAAATTAGCGAGTAAATTGAGATAGAACTACTTGCGGACCCTAAGCGACCGTCCCTAAACTGATAGACTAAAATACCGCTAGACTTTACTGTACCCGACATAAACTACTCACTCCAACTTTGAAATAGACATACAGGATTGATACAAAATACAAAGGAGCACAATAACCGGGAATAAAGCACACGAGGGAGGGCGTTACCCACTCCCAAAACCTAAACCTAGCCCAACAACTCCTACCCAATAATAGATCAACCACCCCCAGCCTTGTTGACACACCGATGACAACTGCCCTAAGCCTACACTTTTTCTCTCTTATATATACTTTGTGCTAGTGACGTAGCTAGCCCAAAAGAAATCACTTTTATCATTCATGAATAAGACAATTGTCGAAATAGTTCAAAGTTGTATAATTTCGTCAGATAGAATATACTTTACGTCACACGTATGAAGATAGCGCTACACATAGTTTTCAATGCTGCGCTGCTGCGCAGCTGTCTCCTAGTGCCCTAATGGGTAATATCCCACACTATTTTGGTGCTCTTTAGCATTCTGGAACCAGTCCCACATTTGATTTTCTGGAGCGTTGAGCCTTGTTGAGCCAAATCCAAAAATAGGTCCCTCGGCCCACATGTCCCTTATATTATGGCACGAGAAGGAATTTTGGCCGATTTGAGAAATGGATGTTCGAAAATTTTTGGCCTATATTCACCCTGTCAGATGTGAATGTATGTATACTTTGTAGCACGGGTTTTAGTGCATTCACAGATATGTACGTTCATCCTGCGGGAAGCTCTTAGTGGGGTGCTGGTAAAACCCAGCCCAGCCCCCAGCCCCAGCCTCCAGTCCCGATGGGTAAAACTCAGCCCTCCAGCCTCCAGCCCTCCTAGGTAAAATCCAGCCCAGCCCCAAGGGTAAAACCCTGCCCCCATTTTCCAGCCCTAAGGGTAAAACACAGCCCCCGTTTTCCAGCCCCTAGGGTATTAGATTTTCCCCAGCCAGCAGCATGAAACGGCCCATATAAATTCCATTCATCTGAACTAGTTTCTGACAGCAAGCGGTTAATAGTGGGGTTCTGGCCGGCCGGTATCTTAATTGCCTGGTTAGCCAAAGGTACAAGTTGAAATATTTGATACTTTTGAAGATTTTAAGGCTCCAATTCGACGAAACTGTCGCAAGCTGGCAATCCTGCCGGTGAAGGCAGTTAGTTGGACTGGCCGGCCGGTCTACAATGGGCCTGGGCCGGTTTCACTTCGCAGGGTCGATGAATGACACTAGCACAGAAGTGCTTTTGTGTTGTTTGCTTTTGTTAAAAGCTTGCTAGATGCACACATTTTCATAGAGCTATGTGCAAAATGTAATTAGACATTGTGGAGTTAAATAAGCTTGAGCAATTGTTTATTTTTTATAGTTACATTTTAACATATGCCTATTTCCTTTAAGATTAAACAGATTTAGATTAATCCGCATTAAAGAGTCAGAACCTTGAATTTAACGAAATAAAATTTCATCCAGGGAGTCAAAAGAGTAAATCAGATAAAATTGAATCTCATTTGTCGAGTGCACTAACTAAGGCCTAACCTAACCCTAACCCGGCATTAAAGGTACAGCTATTTAAGGGGGGGGGGTTACGAACGGGTTGGCACAACATCGTCGGAGAGAGCTACTTTCCCGCCCAACGTTAGCCAACATATCAAAGTAAAAAAGTTTAGGGTGGGCAACAATATATCTCATATACACCGTTTTTGGCAGGACGCCAAAGTCGAAATTTTGGTGCGAAAAACGGGATTTTTCAAAAAGGTGTTTCAGCTCTGGTGAATTAACGGTTCGACCGATTCTGTAACTTTCAGCCATAGATGTTAACTGTTACTAGTGCTAAATATTAAAAGTATTCCTGCTTTCGAGCGTTGCTTCCTTCTTTAGTTATAACAGCTCAAAATATGAAATTTTGCAAAAAGTTGCGAGGTGACCGTGCGCCGTTTTCGATCTAATAAAATTGGCAGCCCCTAGCCTACCCCAGCTTTTTACCAGTTACTAGGCTCTAATAGGGGCATACTGTCTGTGAGTTTCAAGGGCTTTAGTTTTCTGGTTAGTGTGCTAGCCAACTTTTCGTTAAGAAATAACCCTTATTTTTAGGCCTGAAAAGCTAGCTAAGCGCAGTAAAAATGGGGTCAAAAAATTTTTTGTCTCCGATTTTGCCGAAAAGGTGGTTATAGGGGTTATTTGACCTGCTGAATCCGAATATGAAATCCGTTTTTCGATATGACGCTTCCTTCGTTCAGTATGTGCTTACAACTGTCTTAGAGCTTTTTGGAGCGATCGCCATCCATACTTCGAGAAATCAATCTAACATTTATAAACATTGGAGCGAGGTTTAGTGACATAGCTTTCGACACATCTTGGTGCACTCACTGGCCTGTAATGTGCTAAGTTTCAGCCGATTCTGCCACAGTACTTTGGAGTAATTGACTCACATCTTCGAAATGGCGCCAAATAACAGCGACAATATCGATAATATAATCCAGCATTGCGAACACAGGGATTAGCGAAATCACGTCATTTATACCAAGGTTAAGACAGATACTTGGAGTATTAATTGCAGCAAAGTGTGGTTCATTTGGTAAACCACAGCTCAATCAGATAAAATTGAATCTCATTTATCGAGTGCACTAACTAAGGCCTAACCTAACCCTAACTCGGCATTAAAGGTACAGCTATTTAAACATAACCCTTTTTGCCCTTCAGGACGAAACGGTCTACTTTTTCGTTCTCGCTTAGGGAGATCTACCCGTTGTTTGTTGATCTGGGGGAGTTTGCACCCCCTCATTCCCCCTCGTTATCCTATGGCCATTAAAATTAAAACTGGCTGTTTTCAATCCGTTTAAAAACTACTGGAATTCAACTATAATTGCCCTTCTTCAAATTGCCTTCATTGTTCGGACTGCCAGCCTGTGACAGTTTAGTCGGTCGGACTGGAGGCAATAGCCGTCAACAGTGTTAAAAATTTCACACTTTAGCTTGCATTTTGGCTAACCGGAGAAATAAGGTACTGGTCGGGACCCCACTTTTCTGTGGTTGCTCTCAGGAACTGGCCCAGGTTAATGGAATTAATACATGGACCGGGACATATACTGCTGGCTGGGAAAAACGTTACCCCAGGTTTTGGAAAACAGGGGCTGGAAAACGTGGTCTGGAAAACGGGGCTGGGTTTTACCCTTGGGGCTGGGCCGGGTTTTATCCAATGGGGCTGGCAGTCGAGGCTGGACTTTACCCAAGGGGCTGGAGGCTGGAGGCCGGGTTTTACCCACCGGGGCTGGAGGCTGGGGCTGGGGGCTGGGCTGGCTTTTACCCACACACGAATACGGGACAGAACCTTCGCCACCACGGTTAAAACTTTTAAATTTAAAAATACTGCATCGGCCGGGAATCGAACCCGGGCCTCCCGCGTGGCAGGCGAGAATTCTACCACTGAACCACCGATGCTTAGAGACTTCTGTGAAAGACGCCTACTTATTGGTAGGAACGTGGAAAGTACAACATTCATGCTTGTACTTTGAACATAAACAGGCATTCTTGTGCATAGTCAGTGCGTGAATGCATAAATAACGTAGCTGCGTCAATGCATAACGTAGCTGTCTGAGAACTTGATTTTAAGCATTCTGAAGTATGTATAACATGGGTGATTTAACGGTCCCATGGTGTAATGGTTAGCACTCTGGACTTTGAATCCAGCGATCCGAGTTCAAATCTCGGTGGGACCTATTTTTATTTTTAACATATGCGCAAACATTATAATAATGTTTTTTTAACATTTAACATGTGCGACATCCAGTTTTTCGGCGTGCATTTTCCTGGTTTTATTGTGAAACTGGTTTTTCGCGAAAAGACCAACAATTTCGGTCTTTTTATGAAGTGCCGGGTAACATTGAGAAATTAGTTTAAGCTATTCTCATTTCTGCCACCAGCACGGTCTGTATTGGGCTTTTTGCGAAAGAAGTCAAATCATAACATCATTTATGAAAGCTGATTCATTTTTGATGCAAAATTTATGGGGTCTGTTATGTACTAGCAAACACTTTATCTTTTAATTTTTAATTTTTGTGGTTTCAGTGACAGACAGTCGGTTCTTCCTCTAGTCAGACAGTCCTCTAATATATTGTTGATTTATACTTGCATATACCGAAGGTCCTACATTGATATCAGTGAAAACACTCGATTCAAATACTAAATAAGTTAAGTGAATACGATAATTGAAAAACCCAAATGCAAATGTACAAATTCACCGGCGAGCTGGAACATTTTTCGAGTTGTTTTGTTTGGTCATGGCTATGGAGGGGAGGTGGAGATTTAGGGGGCTTTTCATAGGGCTCACTCGAATTTGGGGGAATAGGTTGCCGAGTGCCCCAGCCCCCCTCCCTCCCCCACCAAGTAAAAATAAGGCAGGATGCTATAGGGTATAGACCGACCAATCAAAAGGATATGTGCCTGTCGATCAGAATGACTTTTGTCTCCAGATTTCGTCAAAAGTTCACTGTACTCGCTGTTGCTGTTCCGAATTTCATGAAATCTATGCTGACTAAATTTATTTTTATCGATTTTTGATAGATAAACTTTGAGCGCTCGAACCGCAATTTCACCAATATAGGTAGATTCTGAACCTGACGTTAATGAAATTGCTGAATTTCACTGTTTTCAAATGAAAAATTGTGTTTTCGGCAGCCTCTCACACCCAAAACGGGTACCCAAATAAACTTCGCCTCCTCCACATGACTGTCCCCACTCTCAAGTAGCAGACTGGCACACGTAAAGTTGACCTTTGGACGGTAATAAGAGGCATAAAGTTTGCCTTGGCACAGTTTCAAAGGAACGTAACTGTCTGCGATGTTGTAACATGCTCCTCCTATAGGTTTAAGGTGCTCTTTGATTTCAACTGAGATCGTTGCATGGATGCATGCCGGATCTTGGGTTGAAGCATTTTTCCTCCCGTCCTATGTACCTCTCCGGCATTGGAAGTTGCAAAACGTTACGTTATCAGTGATGCCGAAATTTGGCGTGAATATGTTTTTGGACCACGTTCAGTCCGAATATCGCAACAATTTAGGTTTTTAAAAATTAGTATTAGTTTTTTATTAGCCAGACACCAGGTGTGGCGATCATGTGTGTGTTTTGCCCAGAAACTGTTTTTGTGTTTTGGAAAAATCAGGGTTTTCGTTTCACCTCACACCCGGAATCCGTTTCCAACGTCTGGTTCTGATGTGGAGAGTCATAAAACAAATCATGGCACGTGCCCACAAGCTTCCAAGAATAGATAGATTATAACTTTAGTGGCCGACCCCTTCAGTTGATTAGGTTGTGACACGTGTGCACTGTGCAGGAGGTGGTGAAATTTGGGGGGAGGGGTAAGCGCGGCCGCCTGAATTACGGATTTTTGCGGTTTTCCCCAAAAAACCGGAAAATCCAAATTTGGGATGGGCGAGCGACCCCTCCGAGCTGTGAGCTCCAGGTCTGATGAGGTGAACCCTCAATTCCCCGAAGTGTGGTTGTGACAAATTATGTAGATGGAGTGTCAAAAATTCATAATTTGGTGCTGTGGGGGTTGTTTTAAGTGGGGATTTTTCTTGGGGAAGCGGCAAATTGTCATGGCAAGCCAGCCGTTATGGCATATTTTTATTTCTTTGATATTTTACTCCCCAGAACCGTTTTTACCATACATAGGAAGCGAATTTTGAGCGAACATGGGGCGTTTTCAAGAAACTTTCGACGTGATCATCTAACCGCATTCCTATGTATGTTACTTTCTTTCTTCTGAAACTGTCGCATTGTTTGATCCGCCTTTTTAAGCGGCGAGAAAACAATGATGTTTAAAATCAAACTGGCTTAATCTGAACTTAAAACATTTGAGCAGAAGGGTTTTATTGTTAGTTTTTGTGGAAATCTGGGTCATTAGATTGCCCTGTGTGATACTGTCTGTTTATTACATCTAATCGAGGTCTCTACTTTGTACAAAAGGTTGTTGTAAAGTGATTTCTCTTATAGCTCAAGTTTTGGCTTTTTGTATTTGTTAAATTGAATTGCATTTACTTCATTATATTATGTCATTGGGCATGTTTATCTTTAATCTGTTAATGATTTTGACTTGTATTGTCACTACGATGGCTAGAAATCCTGGTAAATTATTATTGCAATTACAGGTCCATCTCCCTGGGCCTTTTCAAGAAAGGATAGAGTAGAAGTAGTGTTAAAGTTAACTCAATCCTTTTCATGAAAGAGTTAATAGAGAGAAAGGCAAGCTTGAGGGGAGTTAAGGGGGGGCGTTGGCCGGATTTTTCGTCGGCCAAGCAGATTAGCTTGGCCGGACTTTGGTCGTTGGCCGGCCAACAGCCAACGGCCAACTGGCCGTTCATTGGCCGTTCGTTTGCCAGCCAACTGCCAATTTCCGGCCAACCGCCAACGACCAACTGCCAACGGTCAATGACAGACCAACGGGCGGCCAACCTGCAGTTTTCAAGCCTAGTTGTGATTATTTTCCGACAAGCAATAGCATTAATATTTAGTTTGTTTCCAATGTGCTATCTTGGATTTTCTAAAAAGTTCTGCCCTTCCGTATACAGTTAAGCTTGAAGCCTTTCACACTTCTTTGTCCGTATTTGTAGGCCTGAAAGTGAAAAGCTAGTAAAAATGGGGTCGAAAAGTTTTGTCTCCGAGTTTGTCGAAATGGTGCTTATAGGGTTTTTTGACCTGCTGGCTGACTCCGAATATGAAATCAGTTTTTTTCCATTATGACGTTTCCTTCGTTCGGTATGTGCTTACAACTGCTTTAGATCTTTTTGGAGCCGATCGTCACCCATACTTCGAGAAAGCAATCTAGCATTTCTAAGCACTGGAGCCGGAGCGAGGCTTAGTGATGTAACTTCCTGCACATGTTGGTACACTCACTGGCTTGAAATTTGCTAAATGTCAGGCGATTCTGTTTTGGAATTGACTCGTATTTTCGAAATGATACCAAATAACAGCGACAATATATCGATAACGTAATCTAGCATTGCGAATGCAGGGATTAACGAAATCACGTAATTTTCACACATTCGGAGATGAGAAAATCTGGGCTCATTTGGTTTACCACAGTTCATAAAGACCTCCACTCGTGTGGACCTAGCACGCCCAATTTTTCGGATTTGATCGAACACAAAGGTATCCATTGGTCCAGAGATTATTTTACTCTATATAAAAGCTTTGAATGTCCAGACTATTTACAAAATTTGGGCACAGCACCTTGCACATAACATTCAGGGCGCATGCCAAGTTTGTGTGCATGTCATGTCGAGTTTTGGACTGACAACACCAACTTGCGAAGGCTCGACAGGACGCTACGCTGCGTGGAAATCTTTCAAACTTCAAACTATTTTGCATCAATCCTAATACTGTTATGTGACAAAGGACTAGCTAGCTAGCAGCTAGCTAGCTTTACCAGCTTAAACTCTTAGCCACACCACCTTTTAAAACAAGTTAAAATGGTTAATTTTAACTCTACTCTATACTCTAATCTGCCCTTTCTTGAAAAGGTCCCCAGAGAGAAAGTAGTTTTTCCTGCAGTGGCCTAGCATAGCATATGCCCGCGAATGGTCTCCAACTAAAACTTCATGATGTTCCATTTGAGTGTTTGTTTATTCTAGTGACATATGTATGCACTCCAAAGTTTTAATTTTTAATCAAGATGTGCCAAACATTGAAAACTGACATATTGGCAACGGTCAAATGAGATTAAACTAAAACTCCATCTGCTTGGCAATCCCACTACTCATCATACTTGCACATCGTCGAAGGTTTTGGGAGGTTACATTTAGCATTAGTATATAACACTGTGCTTGCAATTGCTCCAAGTAATGTACAGGGCTGGCTTATTTTTACTCGGGCGATGGTGCATCATCCTTTCGGCGACCTTTCTCCTTTCTAGGAAACTCCCGTAAAAAGCTCTCAATACGACCTCTCGTCAAAACCCAGAAATTGACAAATTTAAACCTTTTTACCCTGAATTTTCGAAAATTCCTCCTGTTTCGCCAAATTTTTAAGACATACTAAAACATTTATAACATAAACATAATAAGCGTCAACATTTACAACATTGCAAATTGAAAATTGAAAAATCTCTCCCCAGCAATTGGGAAAAGAAGTTTGAGCCAAGCCATCCCCATAAAACTTGGGTTCAAGATAAGCCAAAAGGTTATGGCTACTATGCATAGAGTAACCTGTCAACAATTACGTAATATGTTGTATTATAAGTCTGCTATTGTATTAATTGTTTGCTTGAAATTGTGTCGCTATTTTCTTGTTTAGTTCCGGACGTTGGCTTGCTGACTGGCGTGAATTGCCCAGAATATCACTGTAAAGGTCGAGGATGTACTGCCTTTTTTGATAGGAACAAATGTCGCCTATGCGCATGTCCTATAGGTAAGGACATAAGAGAGGACAAGATAAGGTCCGAAACCCCTGCCCCTGCGTACACAATTGTACAGAATTATCTACTGCTGCTTCAGAATTCTTGAGTAGAAAGTTTGTCGCCACCATAAGTGTGCTCGGGGCGGGGTTTCACCTCCCCAGTCCTGGAGCTCACCCCCCTCCCCCACAGAGGTCGCCTACCACACCTCCAAACTTCCTCTCCTGCACATGTCTGGTCGTGACTTATTGTTGATGTGTACTTTTACGCATTTTAGGTTGTATTTAAACTGTATGCTTCAATAATGTAAATTTGTGCAGCGTTTACTATTTGTAGTCAGACGAGACGATGCTATTTAACTGACTGCAATTCAAGAAATTTTTTGCAGGTACGGCGGCTCGTGGTTGTGATCCTATGCCTGTTCTGATGCGTGAAGAATTGATGGAGTATGGATGTCCTAATGTCACTAATATACGTCTGCCCAGGCATTCTCCGCAACTGGTTTCAAGATGGTACCGCTATGTAGGTTTTAAGAAATGAAAGAAAGTTACTATTCAATGAATTGTGGCTGATTTGAGAAATTCGGGCAGTCTGTAGATTAGGAATATGGATCGAAACAACAACTTCGGTTTGGACCACCGACGCACTTCCGATGGACACAATCGAACCAGATTAAATTTTGAATCTAGGATTGATCGCTTTTATGGAGACCATTTTTACTGCTAGCGACTAGCCCTATTCCAGAACAGTACTGTATATGAACAGTACTGAAATTTCAAAATAAAATGAAGAAAAAGAAAATTCGAAGTTGGATCAAATCTAATTGATCAAATAAATAACTTAAAGTTGACATTGCCCGTAAAACTTTTACTAACTAACGAACAAAATTGAATATGAAGGTGAAAATAAATGGAGAAAGGGCAAAAGATGAAGAAATAATAATTTGAAACCAATAACAGTGGTCAAATTTATCAAACGTTTGAAGATGATACAAAGCCATGACCCCTATTTTTGTGCAACATTAAAAGGAAAGGTTTCATCAATCAGCGTTGTTTCAGAGGTTCCTGAGTTTTGCCAACGGTAAGTTGGAAAAACTGACTGAGACGCTCACAAGTGCAGTTTTGCCAGTAAAAATTGTCAAAACTTGACATGCGTGCTTTCTAGAACAGTTTAAAGTGCAGTTTGTCCAAAATGACTGGCAAATGTGCACATTTGCCAACATGTGCAGTTTTGCTACCACATATATAATCTGAAAAGTTCCGGAGTGAAATTTAAACCGACATCTTAATTTTGAACTGCTCTATCAACTCAACTGTCCTACATACAACTTGCAGCATTTTCCTATATAGTAATGTCTTTTGCCTGAGCCTGACACGTGGACTAGGTAATTTGATTGATACATTAGGTTTTTGTGTTTTAGATCAATGAGGATCGAGGCATTGATACCTGTGTATCCTATCAGTATCCTTATTGTGTGGACATTGATTTTAATTTGTGGCAGTCACCAAAAACCAAAGCGGATTGTGAATACTATTGCTATCCGGAGAAACATCCTGACGATGGCAGGGATGAAGCTTTGCAGAAACTATTCCAGACCTCTTACAGACTTCCTTGATTTGGACAAGTATATCACCTATGTAACTGTTGAGAGAGTTTCATATAAATGACATAAAACTTCCGTAGTCTATTTCTATTTATAAGGTTGTACCTCTACTCTACTACTATACTGAATTAAACCGCAGGCTTGGTTAATAAGTGTCATTCAGTAGGTAGGATACAATATTTCATTTTCAATGGAACAGTGCAACGTAGCGCTGCATTTTAAAAAAGATGACCTAACCTGACAGCCAGGCCTTTGAGTCTTGAGCTGGTCATCTTCTGTGAAGCAAAATTGACAGAATACAGCCAAACTAAGCACGTCTTGCCTAATTTAATTACAACAAGAGAAATCACTGATGATCACCGACCAAGTAGGTATAAGATGAGATCATTAATTTTATGTTTGCTGTGTATTTGTTTCTGCTTTGCATTATGCACATCACTTTTTCGTTTTTATTGAGTTGTTAACATACTGTTTTGTCTCAGTAGTGAACATGAATTATTTTTGTATATTACTGGTGTCTTGAAATTTCTATCGTATTTGTGCTAATTTTTAATAAATATATACTGCGAATGGTGTAATTATTGTAGGCAGGCAACAATTCAGCAGCTAGCTAGAATACCAGTGCATAATCGTATTGTCAAGATATTATTATTTAAAGAAGAGTATATTATATGCGACTTGGTGGCTTCTTTTTATTGTTTTCCGTAACGGTGCTGCAACCAGAATACTCAAAATACTTTTCCCCTTCCCTGTGGAGAAATTTGCCAAAATATGCTCATATTAATTAAGGGAACCTGATTGGCTGTTGGCTACCATCTCTCCAAACCCCAAACAAACACTATTTTGGCGACCTCCCTAAATAATAGCTTAGCTTGTCGGAGCACCGTTGCACAATCTAAACAAGGAGGGGAGCCTAATTTTAGTTATAATTTTTACGTAATTAAGGACAATTACATTAACATGTAATACAGTAACCAATTACAATAAAAGCACAAACAGACATGAATATTAAATAAGGATTTTGAGTTTAACGGTTAAGTCATGATTTTGTAAGCCTCTTTGTCTGGGAAGAATTGGCGTTTAACGGCATATCCTAGAAGTACTCCAATTGTGACTACTCCAAGAACGCAACCTGTGGCAATCGTGGAGATGTTTTTCAATTGTTCCAGCAAATTTATATGACGAGATCGGGCGCACAGGTACTCTGAAACATTAACATAAAGAGATCCATGATTAAAACCTTTCTCTGTATAGCAGAGTTGGCAAATGGGACGAATTCTCTGATCCCATCCCATCCCATCCCACCAGATTTTCAAATTCGCCGTCCCATCCCATCCCATTTGTTCAAACTGGCTTTTTCCAATCCCATATAATCCCACTTGCGGTATTTTACCGTACAGTTTCTGTAGCATTGAAATTTTAATATTGTCGTAAGGTCTTAGTGGTGGTATCCTTTTGTAAGGGGAATTTTGGAACGCAATAAACTTTCGCAATTTTGCGAGTTGGAAAAATTTGATAAATTTTAAAGCTTATAATCAGTAAATACGAATAAAGCAAAATTTGCAAAAAACCAGCAAAATGTTTTGACATACTAACTAACCAAATATATACCATCAAACTTTGAGTATCGATTTTTCAAAACTATAGAATGGGGCAACATTTTTTCGTGCCATGATATGAAGGACATTTTGGTCGAGGGAACTTTTATGGATTTGGCTCAACAGGTCTTTTTTCCTTCTGCCATAGCTTACGGTTGTTGAGAAAATTCACCTGAGCCTTGCCTATGCCTCGGGTAATTGCGATATGCAATTATTCCGTGCCATACCGCGGACCCAGTGCAAAATTTGATATAGCATTACTCCTCATCACGAAAGCAACTGGGGTGTGGCACTAGAGAAAAATTCAAAAGCAATCAGAGGTCTGCTGTGTCGAAATCGAAAAAGTGTCGATTATAATTCTGCGCCAAAAAAATCGAAACTGATCTAAGATACTGGGTAACATTTGTATAGTTTTGAAACTCTAAACAGATACTGCGTGACTGTGGAATTAGAATTTTGAATCAGGTCTTCAAAAAAATTATTTTGTGAAGTTAGCGAACTGCCGAAAGTCGCTAAATTCGGTCGCTTTTGGTGACCAAAAATGAGGGTCATTAAGATTTGTTTAGCTGCAGATTATAAAAAAACTAGAGGTTCTAACTAAAAATTCTAACTTCTAAAAATTCGTTTCAAACGATACCCAATGTTGCTTGGAATCCATTGCCAGTGTAGAGATTTTTGGTGCAGAAATCAAATTTTTTCTGTAAAATTGTGAAAATTGCTGATTTTTACAGACAGGCATTTTACGACCAGGTTATATTGCAAAATTGCATATATATTTTTGCATTTCAACATATTTATTCATTTTCTAAAAACTTGAAGTTGACTGACTTGCGAAAATTTGCTTCAACTGTATGCAAAACTCTCGTACTCGCTCATATTCAAACTGCACACAGTTGATGGGTTGATGGGAGAACTGAACAAAGAACTCAAAATTTGAACTTGATATGCACGACATATGTGGTTGTTCATGTGCGAAAGTGAACGAAATCCGTGATCTAAAAATTTTCATGATGGACCCTTTTAACTGCTAGCTTAACATAGCTCAAAGGTCGTAAAAGCTAAAATGTTCATTTCGGTGACCCTTATCCATTTATATCAACCAATCACATGTATCGATAACGAACTGAGAGAATATTGGCAAAAACCAAAGATTATTCAGGACTGTTCCCAGGATGTTAAAGAGCACCATATTTGGAAAGTTTCATCAACGTGCATCATAAAAATTGGAGCCTGTAAGGTTGCATTTACATAAAGCGATACCAGCACCTTAAAGAGCTCCAAGCCTTGCTTTGCGCTGGTAGTCATCAAAACGCCAATCATGAAATGGAACAGACATTTTTATGCACCAAAATATTGCACATTTTCAAAATTTGGAAACGGTGTTTGAAGGCATTGTAAGGCAAAATGATCCCACAAAATCCCACTGATCCCACATGGGATGAGTTTTCAATCCCATCCCATCCCATCCCATGGGATCCCATGGGATCCCATCCCAGATGCCAACACTGCTGTATAGGTCCTAGAAGTTTAAAGGCATCCGAGAAGAAAGAAAATATTTAACCGGATATTCTTGTCTGGATTGAGATTGAGACTTTATTTTGAGTATTGAGAGTATTTGAGTATTGAGAGTATTTGAAATTTAAAACCAATTAGTTGAGGGGAGAGCTAAATTCAAAAGAAGGTTCAACCAGATAGCCATAGCAGTGGATAGACTGATTCTCGTAAAACATTGCGAAAAACACGGATTATACAATTAAACACGAAGAAAAACGGAGTGTAACTACTTGCTCCTCTTGCTAAAAATGATTGAACAGCAAATCATTTAAACCTACTTGTTCCGAAGGCTCCGTTTTGAACCTCATACGGTTGTATGACCATTTCTCCCTTGAACTGAAGTGTGACGGCCACTTGTATATTACTATTAGGAGGCTCAGTTAGCGTTGCATTGAGGGAATGCTTACAATAGAGTGACTGACCCATCGGTGCGTTCACCCCGGTCGGTGACTTATCATGGGGACCTCCAATATCAGTTGACACCATTTCTGCTTTAAAACTGGAAACCTCTAAAACACTGTCATAATTAAAATTGCAGAGACCAACCAATTGGATGAGTTTCGCTTAGATTGTGTATTTGCACATTTGACCTGCTGAGCTCAATGTGCTAAACTGTTCAAGCATCTGAAACAGAGGTTATAAACCGATTTCTCTAAAAATGCAATATATCTGCATTTTCACCATGTATTTTTCCTAAATTCCTATAGCTTTGCTAGTTGCTACAGCTGCATAACTTAGTTTAATTGTCATTTTCAGAAATAGTTTAATTGTCATTTTCAGAAACTGCCTTACCACATAGCAAATAGGCTCTTTCAATCTCCGCTCTGGACACTTTGTTTAACTGATAAAGTTTCTTTAAAACATGTTTTCAATAATACAGACTCTACCTGACTCTTGGTCAGCATCGTAAGTAAGATTAGCATTGTCTAATTTCCACCAAAATTCTCTAACATCTTTCACAGGATTCATCCATTGGAACTGAAACACACTCAGAGCTTTGACTGAACAATTATTCACACGTGGAACATAAGGCTGAAACGTCTCAGATTGCAAGTGAAGTGGCTCAATTGGTAGAGCGTTAGTTTAGTCATCCAAAGGTATGGGATCGATCCTTTGGACGCCAATTTTGTCGAATCACCACACTCGACAGTTGCTGTAGTAGCATTATTTCGTTCTTTCTATTATTTGTCTTATCTGCAACGGTTAGAAATGGTTGAGGTTTGCTCCCATCAGACTGTTTCAGGGGTGGCGATAAGGCATTTTATAAAATGTCAAAACATGTCCTCTACGCTTGGGTCTCAGGACCCAGTGGCTCTATCGATTGAGCGTGATAGCAAGAGGTTGCAACAAGTTCACAGGTAGAGCAATTTTACGAGAAAGTAGTTTTGACAGCTTAATCTGCAATTTAATGAGCTGATCCTGTTTGTGAACTCTGTTCTACTGTCTTTTCAGTGTTGCTTAAAATTCTAGTCTAAAGCATTTGTGTAATTCAAAATAGCACTCGGTTACATCTCCAAATTGGAGCCACATGGTGAATTCTCCTTGAAAAGGATCATCGTGTAAGCCGGAACGCCATTTCAAGGCTAGCAAGGCCGGCTGCTTCTGAGTAGAGCTGGAACATTGACCAGATATCTGATACGACTCAGAGACCGGGAGGTATAAAATTTTTTCTCTATAGAATATCTAAAATTGAAAACAAATACAGCATAGCATAAACGTAATACAATTGACTCGTTATTACTATTTTATTGCTTTGTCTCACGACTTATGCTGTCTAAGTTTCCTGGTAACTTTTATTTTCCTAGTAATAGAGAGATGAAGCAGAAATATTTTTATATATAACATATATTTTACAATGTTCAAAAATATTTATGCTAAATAAATAGAATTGCAATAAAGCCTCACGGTTGAGCCAGCATAGCGAAAGACAAGACGTGCTTCGAAGTGAGCCAAAAGACATGGCGAACTGGAAGATTCCTCTTTCAAGCCGAATTTATTTGACTCCTTGAAAGAAACGTAGCTTTTCGGAGGCTCAGGTGTTGGTGTTGGCACTAAAAACAGAAAAATGTTTAATTTGTTAACGTTTCGAGCAAGTTCCTACACGTCTACTCTGCCTATTATTAATTTCTTCATAAAAATCATCATAATTGTACATACGTCGTATTAATAAGAGTAATTAATAGGAAAAATTAAAAACTATAAGAAGTAATCATACTATAGTGCATAATACCAAGAAGTGCACAGGTAATAACAAGAGTAATTGAGTATAACAAGCATGGCTGAAATGTCAGAATTAGTCCCATGCTCATGCAAGCTCCTAGCAAGCTGCCTGCGATCACCTAACCTCTCCATATATAGCACTTCTCTGTAGAACCTCTCTGCTCCCTTCCCTGCCTATTCCCCCTTTTTGGCTCTCTATCCAATCTAGTATGCGATTTGTGGTAGTGGAGCTTCGCATGCGGTTGAACCCGTCGTACACTGGATTATGTAGCTGCTGGCCAAGCTTTTATCTGAATATAATGTACTCTTGGTAATAATTTACGCTAGATTTAACTGGACGTACAAGTGTACAACTATTACCCTACAGTTAATGTACAGACTGTGTCATTACCTTCGATTACTCCAACGTAAAAGTTGTTTGAGGAATTTCCTAAAAACAATTAAACACACGAATTCAAGTTGGTCTGATTCAGTTTTAGTACCGTGCTGTTACACAACATACAAACGTTTAAATCGTCAACTTGTGCAAACCGTAAAAGTGTTTCAGTACCATAGTTTCCCTGGAACTTTGGGTCTGGGGGGGAGTAAATCTTGGAAGGCTGGTGGTCGACCCAAGAAATGTGATGGGGGTACCCCCCAACCCCCCCCCCCCAAAGGAAACTATGTTCATCACCTAAAGTAAATGAATAAGTGGAATAGCCTTTGTGAGCTATAGCAGATCAACTACGCCTTGTGTTGATAGTGCAAATGCAACCTCTTGAAATACAAAGGAACGAACAAAAGCTCAAATGCCTGTTCTAGAACCTGTGTACAGAATCTGGATAGAAGCAACATTAATTAGCTATTAGGAAGATGACAACAGCTGAAAAACAGAAAAGAAACACGAAGAAAAAGATAACAAAATATGTACATATTTACTTGCTGGTAGCAAGACCTTCTAACTTATGGGCCACATGTACATATAGAGTGAGACTCAATACGAACTTACGGCCATTACTTCTAAAGGATTCTGGCCTGTATCCAAAACTCTGATCTCGCGCAGCTTGGCAAACCTTAAATTTCAATAACAGAAGTGTTTCACTTTATAAAAAGGCACAGGGATCATTTTTACTACTGATCTGAATCGCTAAAATATTCTCGTTGTTAAAAATGTTCGGTTTCAGCAGAAATGGATATGTAGGTTAAGGATCAACAACAGGGAATCGAACCGCGGACTTCCCGGACTGCTGTTAGCCGTGTTATCAAGCCAGGAAAAATGGGCACACAACTTCTATAGCATTGATGCTATCGGAACAGCAATTTCTCAAAATTCCACGACGTAACGGTGGTCCGACCAGAGGATGGTTCCCCGGTCTCTTTCAGAAAAGGGTCCACTCAACTACAACCAGAATACCAGATGGACAGAAGGTCTTTAAATTCTGATAGGCTGTTGAGTGTTGACTGTTCCCTTCAAATTTTACAGTAAGCTTCTCAGAATGGTTCTAGTTTGGGGTAGAGGTACTAAATATTCAATCAGATGGCAGAGACAGTCTTTCTGTTTGATGCAACTGTATATACTGAAAAACTTTCTGTGGATCTGTTTTGCTTAAAAAGCTGTCTTTTTCTGTGCTTTGCCGCTCGGGGAAGAGTGTTCTGAACCCAGTTTCAGCCCGGATTAGCGATTTAACCGAGCTTATATATTCGTTTTACAACATAGGACCCAGATTGGCTGTTGGCTGTCTTTCCTCCCTCAAAAGGAAGCATATGGTTTGTAATACATGTGCTTTTTCTTATCAGAATACACTCAGGCAAGGCGAAAAAGTTTAGTGGTTGTTACACTACACTTTAAAACTATTATAGCATTGATTACCTTCAATAACAAGACCAATATCCAATTTAACTGCTTTCTCTCCACCTGAAATAATTAGGGAATTTTTGCAAATAATATTTAATTTATTTGCATTAACTTGCAAGCACTATATACTCTAATATAATAATAACGATAATTTCATGAAAGTACTGAAAGCTTGTTTTATGGAAATAAGGTAGAATTTCCGAAAGAAATTTGATTCAAAGAAAAGTGTCTTACCATTTCAGATCTTCAAGAGTTTAATTGCTGAGCTTTATTCCAAGCTCTGTCCTAATTGAGCCTTCTTTTACTTATTTCCCATTTTCACGCTTCAGTTCTCCACCTTATCTCTCTTTACCCTATTGATTTCGTCCTCAGGGGTTCCCCTCATAAATTTCTGCGTAACATATCCAAAACTTTCACATTCTTATGGAAATCAGAACAGAAGCTTAAGACGGAATTAAAATTCTCTTTCACGTAAAACAAAATCCTGAATAGTACTTCATGATGGCAAAACCTAGACTAGTACATTTGTGCTGCAGTTGGTTGACCCATTTGAGCCTTTGAACGAGACGGTCTTAATCGAAACTGCATTATTATATTTAATTTTTAGGCAAAAAATTACTGTCAGCTGTTTTGGTATTAATGGAATTTTAGTAGTGCCATAACAGGACATGCTGATTGCTGATACCATAACAGAACTCGAGAGTGGCATAACGAAACTCGAGGGTGAAATAACAGAACAGAGTGCCAAAACACAACTGAAAATTAGTGCCATAACGGGACAGTGCCGTGCCATAACTGGAGTTGGCCTTCTGGTTTCTGCACATTTCATGCGTAGCGTATGTATGTATGTATGTGTGCATAGAAAAACTGAGACAATTTCCATATTCGCAATTAGGAACCTGACGCGGCCGTGGGTCCTACCTGTTGGAGGTTACGGTTTTGATCAAACTTCCTAGATCGCAATGGCCGCATTTTCTATCAAATCTTAGCATTTTTGGTCAGTTTGTAGCAACAATTTCCAATTTCGTCCAAATTAATTTTCACATTTTTGTTACACTAGGTGATCCCTCTTTGGACGAATTATCCGCTTTATATTTGCTGTTCTTTTGTTTTATTGTGCTGGAATATTTGGTTGGAAAGGCAGTACAAACTGCCGGTCCTTACTGAAGTTACAACTTGCACCCGTTGGCGCAGAGATAGACGCGGGACGAAATTTTTCGTCCCATCCCGTCCCGTCCCCCACTCAATTTGTTTGTGCCGTCCCGCGGGATCCCGCAGTCCCACAAATTTGATAATGCCCGTCCCGCAAAATCCCGCATAATTTCTTAATTGTCTCATTAGCTAAGATTAATGGTAATTAATACCAATTTAATATGAAAATTTAAAATAAGTTTGTTCTGTAAACCTTACGCTATTTATTTTTTCCTTGCTAAGATGCAAAGTCAGTACTTAAGGTATTATTCAAATACGCTGCTAAAATGTGTAAAAATGTGAAATACTTATATCATCTGCAAACAAACAATATCAATTGTTGATTTCAAAATATTGACCAAATTGGCCTAATAAAATCAAATTTAGCGGAATCAGAAAATTACTGCCATACAAAAGCGATGGAACCGGGTCAATTTGGACCACTTTTCGGATCGGGTCACTGGGTCACCGGGTCAAGAGCTTGGATCCGGCCTTGATCCGGTTTTCTTAATTTCCCACAAATTATTTCCCAGAATTTTTGGTTTAAAACTAAAACTTTTAGGTCTAATTTCAAAGTGATGCTGATACATGATTTGCATGTTTTAAAATTTAACTTGCGCTTAATTTTCACAGCTTAAGGTTCTTTCAATATGGTCTCCAGCGGAATAGCGTTTGTTCTCATCGGTTCCATGATTATTGCATTGCATAGATCTGTTAGAACTAGCTGGTTTGCAAAATATAACTGACTAAATTAGGCAATGCAGATAAAGCCAAGTTTCAAAAGTCTCTAGCTTTGTTAAAAGTTTAAAAGTTTGTTTAAGTTAAAAATCAAACCCTTGACTGGTTATACATAATCAACACTTTATACAACTTCGAAATCATTTACATTACCTGCGTATAGTGTTGTTGCCCGGCCGGTTTTTTGACTCGGCCGGCCGAGCTTGTGAACCCGGCCGGCCGGCTGGCCGGGCCGGCGACCGGCCGGGTGATGCAAACCGGCCGGCCGGGACAAACAGGCCGGCCGGCCGGTAAAAAAAGCAGGCCGGTACCAGTTTTGCCCTATTTTTCGTGAATTTTGCAAAATATTTAGCATTAATTGATGCATACATTTACATACTCCTGGTTATGTATAACAGATAAAATCAAGCAGTATCCTTTTTCTGAAGACCGGCCGGTCGGCCGGCTGCATCTGATCCGGCCGGCCGGTCGGCCGGGTGTTGGCCGGCGGCCGGCCGGATTGTCGGCATAGTGGGTCGGCCGGCCGGGTTTTCCTCGGCCGGTCAACAACTCTACCTGCGTATACTCAAAATTAAACAATAAACTTTCAATCAGAAAAGATACGCAAACCAGCACAGCAAATAAAACTTATATTACCTTAAAATTAAATTTTATAGAATTATTTGTAGTGTGACTGTAATGTTTTGAAAACTGTTATCTAGCTTTCTTAATTCCCTAATTTTGAAGTAAATATACGACATTTTTGTCCCGCGGGATCCCACGGGACGAAGGCTGTCGTCCCATCCCGTCCCATCCCGCGGCCCGCGTCCATCTCTGCGTTGGCGCGTTCACATGTAATTACGGAATTTACTCATCAGTTTATTTTCAAGCTAGCACGACTGAAGCTGAGCTACGAAAAAGGTTTAACTTTTCACCACCCGCCTCCAGCAGATAAGTTAACAGCAATGCGAACCTCGCCCGACAAATGTTCCCGACTAACACTACTAATTTTATGGAATCTTTCAATCACGCAACCTCACGTCCCCACGGCTATCTCCTTATTGACCTTGACCAGGAAACTCCAGAGCAGTACCGCCTTAGAACGGATATTTTCGACCGGACCGGAGTCTACCTACCAATAAAAACGGAGAAGAATCAATAAAAACGCTAAATCAATAAAAACGGTACGCGACAATACACGGTCTTCAAGTCAATAAAAACGCGAAATGGCCAAGCGATTTGAAAGCAATCTTCCCTGTCTCATACATCTTTGTAACTGCAAGAAGAAAATCAGAGAAGCTATCATTGAAAATAGTGATCTTGGTCTAATCAAAACAATCCTAGACTGCATTGAGAACGTACTTTCTGGGAACGTGGAACTGTCCGAAGCAGACAAAAGGGCGTTGCGTAAACACGTAAACACTCTGAGAGCTCTCCGGGACAAGAAGATAAAACTTAAGGATAAGAAGCAAATTATTGTTCAGAACGGTGGCTTTCTTCCTGCTCTCCTAGGCCCTCTAATTGGAATAGTCAGTGGTATTGCAAGCAGCTTTATAAAATAATGGAGTATTCTATCTTAGTTAAGCCGGAAGAGTTTGAATCAACACCAGAAGTTTTAGAGAAAAGGAGGTCGTGGACAAAGCCGGAGAAAAGGTGCTTAGTCTCCAGATACCAAACTTAAAAAAAGTACCAACAGGCCAGTTACAGAAGGCGATTCTTAAAAGGAGCAGCCGTACAAACTAGACGTTAGGGCAACCGGACAGCCAGAGCAATAATGCAACTGAACGAAGCAACGT